>CANSZD010003228.1:27500-235000 GCA_947648045.1 Beta corolliflora | reverse complement strand
AAGGGACAAATTTTTTCCCTCCAAAATTTCAGAGCAGTTTATAATGAACATGGGTTAACATTTCACCCAAATAAAATTGAAACACCAAAACTTGAAATTCAAAGGGGAATTCAAATTTCCCCCTAAAAAATCTAAAAAAAATATAAACTGAAAGGGGACTATATATAGAGGGGTATAGTCAATTGCCCCCAAAAAAATTCCAAGGAGTGTATCTTCATCTTTGAGAGGAGTGTATCTTCATCTTTCAGCATATCAGCACCAAGATCATCAAACAAATCAACCAAGCAGCAGCAATTTGGGGGGGTTTGGGTAGATTCACTCTCAGAAAAATCATCATTGAGTGATTTGTAGTGCCAACTTTATATATATATATTTTTTTTGCTTCACTTGAGGAAAGTGTTGAAGCATTCTCAGCTTGAACATGTCTGGCATCCATAGCTTAGCTATGGCCCCCCTAGACAGTTCTACTGATAAAACCTCAACACCATCCACATCAGCTCAACCCATACCCCAAAATAAGCCAACAAATGACCTTAATGATCCACTGCCAGAAGCAGAACAAGAACCAGATCCACAACGAGAGGTCTTTGATCTCAACAGACCACCAACAGATGCATCTCCACAAGAACAAGATGACTTCTTCACTGAAATAGAACAAGTAAATGCAAATGAGGAGTTAGTTGCTGAATGGTTGGATGATGACTCAGATGTCCAAGTCACAGAATATGAGTGGACAGATAGTGAAACAGATGATGAACAACAACAACAACAGCACAAGAAGTGTTACATTCAAAGAGGAAGAGCCATGTATTGGACAATAATGGCAGAGCTCATGTTGCAAACAGGCTACAACAAGTTGTACAAAGAAATGATTATGGGGAGTACAAATTACCTCATGGAGCTCTTAACAAAATTTCAATTGATTTTAAGACTTCAAGGTGGACAGTTGCTAGAATTTGGAAGAATGTATCACAACAACTCCAAAGTAATGCAAACATAGAGGTCAGTCACAAAAGAGGAGGCAGTTGTGGAAGAAAAAGAATTGAGTTGGATCCTCAACAACTAATGTCAATTCCACTAAGGAAGAGGACAAGTATAAGAGCAACAGCAGCAGCATTAGGTATGCACAAGTCTACCTTGCACAGGTTGGTGAAAAGGGGTGCAATTAAGAAACACAGTTTTGCCGTAAAACCTCATCTGACCCCAGCACACAAGGTTGCTAGGGTATTGTGGTGTTTGGATTCCATCATACCCAACACTATCCAAACAATACCAAAATTCAGCAACATGTACAATGTGGTTCATGTGGATGAGAAATGGTTTTGTATGAGCAAAATATCTCAGAGGTACTACCTAGTCATAGGTGAAATAGAGCCTTATAGAAGATGCAAAAGTAAAAGATTCATAATCAAGATCATGTTCATAGGTGCACTTGCAAGGCACATTATTACAGTAAATGGGGTGGTCATTTTTGATGGGAAGATAGGCATTTTCCCATTCATAGAAGAGGTGGCAGCAAAGAGGTGGAGTCATAACAGAGATGCCGGGGTTGTTGAAACCAAACCTCTACTTAGCATCACAAAAGAGGTTATCAGAGAAAAGCTAATAAACCATATACTGCCAGCCATAAGAGAGAAGTGGCCAGAGGATGGATGCAAGCAAATCTGAATTATCCAAGACAATGCAAGGCCACACATAGCAAGTGATGATGCTCAATTCAACTTAGAAGCAAGTAAAGATGGGTTTGACATAAGACTAATCAATCAGCCATCACAATCTCCTGACATGAATGTGTTGGATCTTGGTTTTTTTAATGCAATTCAAACATTAAAAGACAAGATTGCACCTAGAAGTGTGAAGCACTTGGTGAAGGCAGTCAAGAGAGCCTATGAGAAGTATGATCCTAAGCTATGCAATCACATATGGTTGAGTCTACAACAATGCATGAAGGAAACTCTAATAATGAAGGGCAGCAACAAGTATCACATACCCCATATGGGGAAGCAAGCACTAGAAAGGAGAGGTGAGTTACCAATTTCCATTACACTCACTACATGAAAGCAAGCAATGGGCAGAGGAAGGTCATATAGAAGATGAACATGAAGAACCAAACCATGCAACTAGTGGGGAATCAGATTCAGATGATGATATTGGCATTATATGAAACACAATCAGTAAACTTTGGGCAGTTTAAGGCCAGTTTTTTGGGCATTAGAGTGCAAGATCAAGTAAACTTTTTGTAATTAAAAGACACCACATATAGGTTGGTTAAATATTTTGTATATGTATATGAAAACATTTTGTATTTAAGCTTTGCATATATAATATGAAACCATTTTGGGACATTGCATGAATAACACTTAGCATGAACAGAGAACCAGTTAGGCATGATTAACATGGATACAACAAGTTAAAATAGAGAACAAGTTAGGCATGAGTAACATGAATAGAACAAGTTCATACAGAGAACAAGTTAAAACAGATAACAAGTGAGGCATGAGTAACATGAATACAACAACTTCAATTTAGTTGCTACATTTGCTTTATCACAAAGACCAAGGATATGGTGGCGGCCTACTGTGCAGAGGCAATATTAAGGGGACTTATAATTACTTGGGGAAAAGTTGGATTAAAAGGCATTTAAAAGTGAGCTGGCCCACTCAATTTAAGTTGGGGGAAATTGTAGAGGGAGTTGGCAGACCTTTTTTCCTCCAAAAAAATTAGAACATCTTTTATTCAATTTGCAGTTACAACAGGGTGTAAATAAACACTTAGCATGAATAGAGAACAAGTTAGGCATGATTAACATGAATACAACAAGGTAAAACAGAGAACAAGTACACAAAGATAGCAAGTTAGGCATGAGTAACATGAATAGAACAAGTTCATACAGAGAACAAGTTAAAACAGAGAACAAGTTAGGCATGAGTAACATGAATACAACAACTTAAAACAGAGAACAAGTTAAAACAGAGATTCATTGAATCAAACAAATGAGTGAAAAAAAGAGAAAATCAAATTAAACATGCACAAGATATATTGTTGCAAGATATATTCAATCAGATTTCATCTTTTTTTCACTCACATTTAAGAGAAAATGAAAATCAGTTTCAACAAGTTTGGCATGAATAACATTCCTCTCAGGGAGTCCCCACTCATCCATATAACTCAACACATGCATTAAAACAAGATGGAGAATTGAAAAGAAGAGCACAAATAACTGGTGGCAATATGAGGTATATGGTGTTAAAAGGCATAATGGCCAAGATATAAATCAGCAGACCTCATTCATCATTGAGGAGTACAATATTCCTCTCATGTAAACAGATTACAATTCATTAATACCCTTTTGGACATCCTATATAACACCACAAATAACATTCACATGCCTCATCAGTAATTCATACTACAATCCTATTCAATCTACCACTGATTAATTGCAAAATGGAGTACAAAAGGATGTTTCATCCCATATCATCCTTGAGGATCACACCAAAACACACACAAACAGAGGCAAACACAGGCAAACACAGACAAACACAGGCAAAGATGCATAAAACCCTCAGAGTACAGAGGCAAACACAGGCTAACACAGGGAAAACCCTCAGAGAACAAAGGCAAACAGAGGCAAACATAGGGAAAGATGCATAAAACCCTCAGAGTACAGAGGCAAACACATGCAAACACAGGGAAAACCCTCAGAGAGCAAAGGCAAACAGAGGCAAACACACACAAACACAGGGAAAACCCTCAGAGAACAGAGCAAAACAGAGGCAAACAGAGGCAAACACAGACAAACACAGGGAAAGATGCATAAAACCCTCAGAGTACAGAGGCAAACAGATAACAACCAAACTTGCATAAAACCAAGTATACAACATAGGCAAACACACGCAAACAGAGGCAAACACAGGCAAAGATGCATAAAACCCTTAGAGTACACAGGCGAACAGAGGCAAAAACAACCAAACTTGCATAAAACCAAGTATACAACATAGACAACACAATGTCAACACAATAAAACCAAATTATATCACTCAAGCCTCTACTTCCCGACTGAATTGATCAAATTATGCAACACAGTTTGTTCAGTTCAGTCGAGAAACAGGGCTTGAAACATGATAAACATGCTGCTACATGAAATAAATTGAACATAAACCAACTTAAACCAACTTAATTCAACTTAAACCACCTCAAAGCAACATCAAATCACAATTGAACAAACATCCAAACCCTATAAGTGACCACAATGGAACTAAATAAACTTAAATCAACCCTAAATAAACTTAAACCAACTGAAATCAATTGAAATCAATGAATTTTCATGCAATAGCAATATTGAACCCTCAGTGCACTTAAATCAACAAAATCAGTTAACATGAACCAAGATCTGAACCCTTAAAGTAACCTTAGTTGAACCAACATCAACCCAAATCACTGAAATAACATAAAAGCAAAAAAATATACTCAGATCCACCAATTTTGAACCATCAGCCAACTTAAATCAACAAAATCTCCATAAATCAAATGAAATAAACCAAAATATACGTTAAATCAACTAAAATCAGTAAAAGGCAACTAAAATCAACGAAAATCATGTGAAATATGCATAAATCTAGTATAAGCAACTTCATTCATCCATATACAACTTAAATCAAGCGAAATCTCCTCAAATCAACTTCAATGAACCAAAAATAATTAACTGAAATCATAACCCTAAACATGCAACCTAAAACGCAAACAAAATCATGCTTCCAAACGCAATCCCACAAGTAGTTCATTAAAAAAAAAAAAAATTCAAATAAAACAGAGAATAAAGTTAAGGAGTGGACTGATCTTCCGCGAAATAATTAAGGGGACGTTCAAAAACCATTTCTTGATGGTTTTTATACCACACTAGGTAAGATCGCCATGAATCGAAGCCTTCTGGTGGGGGATCTTGAATTTTGTGCACTTTTTTTTGCGTTTTTAGACCACCAAAGTCAAGATCTGGTGGTTTCTTTGAAGGAGCACCGCAAGACCAACAAAAATTCTTAATTTCAACCTCCTTTTTTGAAACCCTAGCCGTTTTTGCCTCAGCATCAAACTCATCAAGCAAAGAAAAGAGACGTTTCTTCGAGTTTGGAGTTAAATCGTCCATGGAAACCCTCAAAATACGGGGGACTCAAAATTTGGACTCACCGAAAACACAATAAAATTGGTTTTGCGAATAATCGCAGGAAGGCGTAGATTATTAATCTACGTTTTTTTTGTGAAATTTGAACTCACAAACCCTAGATCTGAAGGTTTGAAGAAGGAGAAGAGAGAGGAAAGTGAGAGTCAGAGGAAACTGAGCGTCAGAAAGAGAGAGAGATAAATGAGGTGAAAGGGGCATTAGGGTTTTGGAGGGAGTCATTAAAAGAGCGGTTGGGTAGGGTTAAAGGGGGAGAGTGGGTATTAAATGAGGTTAGTTGGTGGATTGTTGGCTTAATTTAATGGGTAGATAGTTTAGGAGTGGGTCCTTTTTGCTATTTATAGTATATTTTGCAAATGTATCAACTAAATTGGGACACACCTAAATGACAAAATGTAGCAACTAAATTGGGACGGAGGGAGTAATTATTATGTAATTTCTTGGTTCAAGCGACATATCATTGAAGGTATGATGAACGTACCTAGCACATTCATACAGGATGAAGACTTTGGTCATCTGTAAATAAAGAGTATGGTTTATAGATCTGCATTGGAGGAAGGAGCACCATAACTTCATAGGAGTATTAGAGATTAGAGAAGACGACTTTGTCAAGTCTTTCTTTTCTTTATTTTTTTTAATTTAGTAGTACGCCTAGTAGTTTAGTAGTAGTAGTAAGTTTTAATTTATTTGGATTTTTTTGTCCCAAATTACTTTTAACTTTTAAGTTTTTGCGAGAAACTACCTTATAAAAAATTATTGTCCCTATCTTATTTTTACCATTTTATTGTTGACAGCTACCTTATGTCGGATTTCGACGTTGACTTTTTTTTCGGTTCAAAAATTGTGGAAGAAAACAAAATTACCCTTATGGAAATTGCTTGAGATTCAAGGAGACTGAGAGAGTGATTGTTTCAATTTTAGTTTAAGTATTAGAAGAGGAATTTAATGGTGGATTGGTGGTACAAAGTGTCGACATAGATATGAGAGAGAGAAAGCGCACAGGGAAATGGGAAAAATAGGGTGGGGAAAGTGAAAAAATGGGTTTAAAGAGGTCAAGTGCTATTACGTGACATAAAAAAAACTGGAAAAAAGCCAACACCGGAAACGGGCATAAGGTACCTGTCAACAACAAAATTGTAAAAGTAAGGTAGTTTGGGACAACAAAGTTTTTATAAGGTAGTTTCTCGCAAAAACATAAAAGTTAAGGATAATTGGGACAAAAAAACCATTTTATTTTTCCTTATATTAACCTGTACCTACTTTAAGGTGAGGCAACCTGGAAATAATCATATTACCCGAGTTGAAAAGTATATTTCCTTAGTTTTTGTTATACTTGCAACATTAGTAAATGGTACATAAATAATGCGAAAGAATCAAGGTTGGCTTAGTTGGTTGGAGCCTTGGAGGCCCTCCTTTCAGAGCCTATTGGCTATAACAGGGGCTCGATTCTTGTCCTTTACAAAGTGAGATCCCTAAATTCCCTCTTCACTTGCAAGAAAGGATTTTCATCTTACCTTAAAAAAAAGGAACATGAACCAAGAAGAATGAGAGAAAATGAAACATGAACCATGTGCTTAAATAATAGAATCAGGCTTTATTTGTATAAAACTCTATAAAAAATAGAAATGTTGCAAGTATTAAGCAATGCAGATTGTATTACCTTGAGATAAGTATATTATCTTGTTGAGAATTTGAGATGAGATGAGGGAAAAAAAAGAGTAATTCATATTATTTAGACTTGTTTATTATGATGATTTAATTGATCCTAGTTCTTTTGATTAATTTTCAAAACTAGATCGTAAAGGGGAAAATAATTTCTATCTTCTATTTTCAGTTTTCAAAATGAACATGATTAGAGTAAGTTCGTTTAACTTTGAACTATTCTACCAAAAGGCAGAAAATGGCAATGATAACCAAATAACTATTAGTTAATTTGCAAAATTAGGCAAAACAGACCTTTTATATAACCAATTTTTGCGAGAAGAAACCTTTTATAATCCTTCTGGCAACTTAAGACCTTAAAAAAATTGGGAGACACAACTTTAGCCTATTTACGGCATTGACCAACTTAAAGTACCTTATGTGAGAAGCACGTGCCTCATGTTTTAATGTATTCCACCATTTTTTCCTCACATAACCCTCTTAAATCAGTTCTTTCATGAGGAATTTAAGTGAGTCAACACTGAAAATCGATGGGTCAACTCCTACAAATAAGTTGAGGTTTTAAGTTGAAAAAAAATGTTTCTTCTTCAAAAAGTGGTATATATAAAATGTTTGTTTTAACAAATTTTGCTAATGATTTTCTTATAACATTTTTTTTAAAATTGTGCATATGGGTTTTAACGTTATAAATAGTTCGTAGATACTTAGGGATGTCAATTGGGTGGGGCTCCGCACCCGCATCCGCATAAATTCCTATCCCCATTCCCGCCCCACCACCCATTGCGGGGGGAAAATTTCAGACCCATCCCCGCCCCAACGAGTACCTAATTAAACCCATCCCCTCCCACCACCCGCATGGGTACCGGCACCCGCTTCGTACCCACTACATATCCGCCCCACCACCCGCATAGGTACCGAACCCGCTTCGTACCCACGTCATACCCACAGATTTATGCTTTGCAAGATAAAATTATTAATAATATAAGTAAATAAATAAGATTTTAGTAATAAATATGCGGGGAGGACGGGGGTTAGGGCGGGGCGGGCGGGGCGGGCGGGGATGGGGCGGGTATAACATATAATACACACCCGCTCCACCACCCATTGCAGGTATGATTTTAATCCCCATCCCCGCCCCAGTTGGGCGGGGATGAGGCGGGTCTCCTACTTAGCCCGCCCAACTGCCATCCCTATAGATACCTACATTATTACCTTTTATTGCTACTACAAGTATGCATGATCCCTACTTAATTTCAATATATGTAGTAATGATCATCAATATACTACTGTCAAGTTTAGGAGTTAAGAAAAGAGAGAAGATTACAGAATTATAAGATTAGAAACATTCAATTCTATCATTGCCAATTATTTTTGCTATTTCAATGGGAACAATACAAGGGGTTGAATTGTATCGAAGGGAAAAACGAGTAATTTTCACGGAATTTAAACAATAACTAGGTTTTAGTCCCGGACGATACTCAGGTTATTAACATTTTCATGTTAAAAAATATCATCTAATGTTGCATAACTTATTGGTTAGAACTTTAGTATATTACCTTGAGGTCACGTGGTCGAATCTTATATGGCATGAAACAACTAAAGAGAGAATGCCACATGGAGCGTAGACTTGCTTAAGAACGCTTTTTAATATATTAGTATAGATGAGAGAAACAATGTAAAGACACAAGAGATGTTGCGAGGAAAAACTTCCTAGGTCAAATTAGAAGAAAAAACTCGATACTAAGGGATTTTGAATTCAACTCTTTCACTAGCAATAGGCCCACCCTAAGTACAACATACTACCTCCGTTTTTTAATTGTTACACTTTGACATTTTATACTATTCACAAATTTTATTTTGACTATCGTTTGTGATTTATACGTGAATAAAAACATAGTCATGTGGGATCTTGTTAGGTTCATCTTAACATGTATTTTATTAGTATATACTTTTTATAATTTTTACAAATACAAAACTAAAGATATATATCCTCACAGTTTTACATTGGCATGCGTGAAAAGTGTAAGCGTAACAATTAAAAAAACGATGGGAGTATTATACTTTAGTTCCTTCTCCGATCCCTTTCCACACGGAACGCGAATCCCAACAATAGTTCCCAAAGTTGTTGCTTCTCTCTTAACTTCACTCAAACTCCTTTGATCTCTTGCTTCACTCAAAGCTTACTCAATTACAAGATTTCACTCTAAATCTTAACCCTTAAACAATTTCAGAATATCGAATAAAACACTAAGGGAACAACAAGCAACTTAAGAACATTGATGCTTATTAGAAACTGCTATGACAACACTGACAATAGAAAACGTACAACTCTAAAAACTTCTTAGTCACTAATATATCTAAATGATGATCAGAACGGTCTATTAATAGATACAAGTAACTCAAGGAGTTAAGAATGTTTTATCTCTAAAAAAACAAACCACTATAATTATCCTTTAGATATTAGGAACATTTATTAAAAGATAAAATCTGATTTTATTTAAACTTAATGATAAAACCGAGTTTAACGAACTAGAAGATAAGATCTAGAAAGACCAACGTTAGAAAATATTATTAATATTTCTCCAAGAGCAAAAATAAATAACTTAAATAAAACTACTCAAAAGACAAACTTAAGATTTGTTTTCATTTTATCAACAAAGTTAGAATATTTTTAAATTAAAAACTCTAACTACGCTTAAATAAACAAATCTATAAATCAGTTTTTATTTGCGGAGATATTCCTTTATCAATCGTGCCAAATAACAATTCCTATTTGGCTGTTGTTTCCAAAGCTTATAAATTGTGATGTTCCTAAACTTAAGAAACAACCACTTATTCCAGATTGTTGCGAGTTCCTTACAGAAGTTCCTAGGAGCATCCTAATGATCTTGGGAACTTAATTCACTTCAATAGCCTTCTTAAGTATTTATGAATCCAATTACTCTTGGTTTCTTCAAAGCCCGTGATTAACCTGTTATACTAAAAACAACACTTGTAGAATATTAGATCATATTAGTTTGTCTTTGGTATATGTCATCTTCAAAACACGGGGTCAACAATATTGAAGTGCAATCTCACATGAACTCATAAATTGGTCCAAATTCTCCGTTTCGTTCATGGGTGTTTTAGATTAATTATTATATTGTTTTACATCTAATTGGAAGATTCATGCCACTTCCAAGTTTTAGATTAACTGTAGTTGTATAATAGTTCCTCTGGTATTTCATTGATCTCTACTTTGTTTTCGTTTTTTTTCTTAATTCTTTTTACCTAATCCTGCTTTATTCATAATTTAGCTTAAGGAGGTTAGATATACCTCCTTCATTCTGAAATAAGTAAAACACTTCTCTCTTTTATGTGAAAGTTTTTTTAAAGAAGTGTTTCACTTATTTCAGATCCAAGAAGTACAACATAACAATCACCTTGACTTATATTTTCTCTTTCATACTATCTCTGATGACACTTCCAAGTAATTAATTCACACTATCTCTCCTCTCAAGTGGTCCGTGCCTTGCACTTTCTTTGTTAGCTGGATCTAGAGTAAGTACTAAGTAGGTAGATTAATGAAAATCGAATCCGTTTTAACGTTTATATTACAAATATAATTATATATATATAATTAATAAAAATGTTAATAGTCAAGCACACAATTAATGGAAAAATTAATAGTTAACAACATATAAGAAAAATCATATTTTCCAATATTATTAATTAGAAATATTAAAAAACGGGGGATTACTACATGCTAAGCTTTGCACACTAGCTCACAAGTGACAAGTCACGAGGTATTCTATGAGAGAGACATGAGTTTGTGTGGTTGTATACTTGTATATTCTTATTTCTGAATGATTGGATATATAGCATAAAATAACAAATAATTGTTTACATCGAAAAATCAAAAGCTACCCGTGGCTTGAGTTGAGAGTTGAGATTGTGGTTCTAGATTATCTGGGGAAAAATAGGTACTACTTAATAATTCAACCGCGTTTAAAGCTGAAATTATTGCTTTCACACTGTTAGTTGAAGAAGACAAGCTTGGTTTATTCTTCCCTATCACACGACGCAGCAGCTGTAGAAGAGAAATAAAGAAGAAAAAGGGCACATTTAGAAGGTGTACATAAGGGAAATACGAAACACGAATTGATTAAGCAGTTTTGAAGTTTCGATTAAATCAGATAAGATTTTGGAGCTACACTCTTGGGTTTGAACGACTTGATCTATGGGTTTAATCAATTTAGCTTAACTCACATAAATTAATACTCCATCCGTCTCAAAATATAGTTCTTGTTTCCATTTTGGGTGTCCCAAAATATAGTTCTTGGTTTCTTCATTTAGTTCCACATTGATCCGTAATTTGCCTAGAAAAACCGTGTCCCCATCATTTATTTGCTTCTTGAAATTAGTTTTTGCTTTGATTATTCAACCCAATGGTTACATTTAATGCTCTTTCACCAATTATTCTTCATTCTCTCTCTTAAAATCATTTTTTCCCATACAACATTTATTTAAATAAACAAAAAATCTTTATTATCCCTCTTAGATTCTACTTACTTTAATTCCCGTGAAAAAATAGAATCAATAACTATATTTTGGGATGGAGGGAGTACTTGTGATCGTCTGTAAAATATTTGGTAATTTAATTAATTTTATCCTATATTCTAATTCAAATAGCATCAATAAAATACTTCCTCTATTTATTTTTAAGTACAACTTTTAACTTTGCAATAAGTTCAGATCAAATCAGAAAAAAAGTTCGGATTAGATCTGTAGACACATAATCGTATCTCCCCATTTAAGGATCCAATGATGAAACATATCGCGACATTAGTTGGTGCGACCCAACGGAAGAGCAATCTAAATAACCAATCCAAAATGTGTTTTGAAATGATATTCTAAAGCCCAATTAATTGTTCATGATGATTAATTGTATTTTAAGCCCAGAAATGTTTTAAATCCATTTTCAAAAGCCCAATCAAATATTTATTATTTTAATAAATATTGTTCATAATCATTTTCATTATCTTCAATCAAAAATCAGATTTTTAACCCGTAAAATTCCATCTCCGGAATTTTAGGGATAGAAAAGTATATTTGAAAGACGCGCAAAGAAATATGCTCGAATATTCCCGAATATGCGCCGGACGCGAGGGCTGCGCTCAGCGCGCCACGTGCGTCTAGCACATTGGCCATATCGCGTCAGGCGTGCCAATGAGCGCCTGACACGTAGATTTTGTGACTCACACAGAGTCCTGCGTCTGACGCAAGTTTTGTGTGAGACACAACTTTCTTTTTTATCTTTTCAAAACGCGTTTACACATGCCTAAACCTGATTGTGCTGGCTGCGCTAGGCACATCAATGTGCGCCTGATGCGTGGACTGGGCCTGCCACGTAGGCTTGCGCCTGGCGCAAGGCTTGCGTGCACCGCACGTCTTCTTTTTCCTATAAATACTCCGTGATTCCCCGAATCAAGGACGACTTTTCAGATTATTATTTACGCACACAAAAACTTCCGAATACTCCAAAATACACTTCGAATACTTCAAACACTCAAATACACTCAAATACTTTCAATACTCTTCAATACTTTCAATCAATCCGTTTTGGTTTCACGATTGCTCCGCTTAAAGATCGTTGCGCTCCTCAATCTAAGCCGAATAGGTATAATCTTGAGGATCCTTGAATCAATTCTTTATTTTTATTGCTTTGAAGTTACTAACTATTTCTTTCATGATGTAGATCTTTAAGTAATAATCGCTCTCCTGTATATTCTAACCTCTTCTCTTCTTTCTTTTTATTTATTTTTCATTATTATTATATGCTTGCCTGATCATCATATGCATATTATATGATTGTCCTGCATGATTTTTTTATCACCCACGTGTTATTATTGCTAAACAAGACCTAAAGAATTGTTCTAATATTAATCAGATTAATTTGGACAACCTGCTAGGTTCCATGTAATATTGATTGCATAGTAACTTGTCACTAAAAATAGTCTTTTATGTGTTTCCTGAACCAATTTAGACTAAATATTTTTTACGGTCCTTAAAATATTATTTGATTATTCTTTGGCATAAAATCTGCAATGAATCGATATTTAGTAGAGGCCAACTTTGGGCGAATGTGGTTCATTATGACCATATTTGTACCCTCACCCCCGAACTCAATCTTTGGTTCATTTTGACCATCTATGGAGTCAGGACAGGGAAATCTATATTGGATAATTTGTCCCTATGATTTTCCTATATCCAATTAGGTTTATGATTCTTCCTAAAAAGAATTATTGGCGACTTCTTTCAATACAAAACAATTTTTAATAAAACCTTAACAATGGGGTAGTCAAATCTAATACGCGCTCACACCGTGTAGGCGAAATAAAAACACGCCTACAATTTGGCGACTCCACTGGGGAGGATTTTAAAAAATCAATTTTTTTAAATGAGTGGGTGAAACTTGAAAAATACGATTCATTCTTATTTTTATGCCTTTGAATAATATACAGTTTTGCATATGCATGGCTATTGTTCAGCCACCATAAGGACAATCTACCATGCCTCATTAGCTCATGTTCTATGTGTGAGGTCACCCCCGGGGGGTTTGCGCTTTGTCCTTCTAAAAAGCTTTCTGAGCGATAGTGTTGAATCTTAGTCATAAGCAAACCTACCCAACCATGACATTATTCTCTTGTTCCTGACTTGAGACTGTAGTGCGTCTTACACGTGGCCACCTCTTTAAGCAGGGGTACAAAGCATGGGATCAATCTCTTAGTCATGGACCTTTTCAGCCTTAACCTAAACCTGACCAATAGTTGAATGTAGAACTGGACGTTAGGTTGAGAACTTTTGCATCCATGTTACCTGACATTTACGTGTGATTGTAATTTTTGCCTCCTAATATGCTTTCCGTCCGAAATTATTGCAAATCGCGTCTAAAACAAATCATCGTTTTCACCCGAACCTTCGTTAATTTATCAATACGCGTGCCGCAAAGCATTGCGACAAACGCATTATGTTGCGCCTGGTGCAATGCACCTGCGCCAGACGCATAGGCTGTGCGCCGCGCGCACCAGTTGCGTGGCACGCAGCTTTTTCGTCCCATGCTTATTGGTCTTTTGACCTTTGTTCAAAAAAAAAAAAGAGGGTCTGTCTTTTCATGCAAGGTCGAGTCTGTCCTAAAAAGTGCATCTAAAGTGGTCATGGTAGAGTTGTCATGCATATCTACCTCTTCCCATTTCATCCCTGCTATCCCTGTCAATTCTACCTTACCATATTCATCAATTTCAAAAACTTATATTTTTCAAAATCAATCCTACACCGTATTCTATTCTACCTTTTTCAAAAAACATTTACTAATCATCATACCACGACATTTCAAAAAAAACTATTTTCAAAATTAATTCATCATCTTTTCCTAACGAAAGATAAAAACAAGGGGTTCCTTTCAAAAATGAATTTGGAAAATTCTAAGCCCATTCCAAATACATTCATTCAATCCAATCCAATCAATCCAATTCATTTGCATTCATTCTAGGCCAATATGCATTAGAATCCATTTTGCGTTCATTCAGGCCCATGTGCATTTCAAGTCCATATATTCACTAGCATTGAGTCGATCTTAGGCCCATATAAATCTTGTTCAAGTCAAAACCTAGGCCCATTTGCATCTTTATGTGAATCCTAGTCTATGTCAAGCCCAGTCCAAGTCTAATCCCAGTCTATTCCATTCTAAGTCCGATCCTAGTCCATCTCCAATATAAAGCCTATATGCATCTCTCAGTCCAAGTCAAACCTATGCGTCAATTCATATCCTAGGTCTAGTTTGCATCTCCATGTAGGCCCTAGGCAGTCTTCAGACTATAAAAAATCCAGTCTTAGGACTATAAAAGTTCATCCCTTAAAACCTAGCCTGCTTGCTCACCCGTAAGTTCAAGGTCTAGCATTCCTTAAGTCTATAGGCAATTGTTGTGTCTAGCCTGCTTGCTCACCCGTAAGTTCAAGGTCTAGCATTCCTTAAGTCCATAGGCATTTTTTTAGTTTAGCCTGCTTAGTTTAATGTAAGTTCCGAAGTCTAGCTGTCTAGCTTGCTTGCTCACCCGTAAGTTCAAAGTCTAGTCGCCTAGCCTGCTTGCCTTAAGTTAAGAGTTTGGCCTTCCTAGTTGTCTAGCTTGCTTGCTCACCTGTAAGTTCAAAGTCTAGCATCCCATAAATCCATAGGCAATTTTTGAGTCTAGCCCGCTTAGTCTAATGTATGTTCCGAAGTCTAGTTGTCTAGCATGCTTGCTCACCCGTAAGTTCAAAGTCTAGGTGCCTAGCCTGCTTGCCTTAAATTAAGAGTCTAGTCTCCCTTATTGTCAAACCTTCCTTAAAGTCTAGCCTTGGTCACCCGTAAGTTCAAAGTCTAGTCTCTCTTGAACCCAATCGTAAAGTCCAGTCTGCTTGCACAATCCAGTCCAGTCCATGGCTGCATTTGCATATAGTTAGGCCCATGCTCCATCATGGTCAAGTCTATACTAGTCCAAAACCCATAACCAATTGCATTTCCATTTCAAAATCATTTTCCATTTTCGTTTTCATTCCCCATTTCCATTTCCATTTCCACTTCTCATTTCTCATCTCCTATTTCCATTTCTCATCTCCATTTCTTATTTCGAAAACGTTATTTCTTAAACTTCACGAGGTCCATTCGATTTCTGTTCAGGATAGGTCGTGAGATTATAAATTGGGAACGTCCAACAGCGAGGCAACAAGGTCGACCTACTCCCAGACTCGTCAAGCGCATCCTCACCTTTTCAGACGAATCCTCCGACTCCTCTGAATCGTCATCTGAAATGGGGGATACCAATGAACAACTTAGTGCTATTATGGCTCAACTCACACTGATGAACTCTCGTCTTGAGGAACAAGACAAAGAGATCAAGGCACTAAGGGAGAAGCTCACTGAGGAAGACGAGCAAGGCGACACTCCACCACCGATCAAAACCAACACAGAACTGAGGTTCGAAAAACTCGAGCAATTGATCCAGTCAATTCATGCACTCGAGAGTCAGGCTCATGGCCATGACATCATTGATCCTGAACTAAGGGAGAAACTCCCTAAAAAGGTAACATTGGGTGACCTCCCAAAATTCAAGGGGGTCGAAGACCCATATGACCACTTGAGAGCGTTTTCCATCTCTATGGTTCTCAAGGGCATGAGCAAGGACCTGTTTGCTTATGTCTTTCCTTTAACCTTGGATGCACATCCATCCAAGTGGTTCAGGTCACTGAACAAGGCCAAGCTGAATGACTGGGACTACATCAGAGAAGAGTTCCATAAACAATACATCTACAATACTCAGCTTCCCGTTGACCTTCGTGAGTTGGAGTTAACTAAACAAAACTCCAACGAAGACTTCGTCACCTTCCTTAACAAATGGAGGGATAAAGCTGCACAAATTATTAACAGACCATCTCAGGAGGATCAAGTCCGACTGGTGATCCATAACCTGCAGCCGAAGTATGGGGATCATATCAAGTTCCAACCTATAGAGTCTTTCACGAAGCTCTATAAGGTAGGCCTGCTGATTGAAGAAGAAATACAGGCCAACAAGAATAAGGGTTCCAACAACAACAACAACTCTTTCAAGAAGAGTAACAATAGCCCTTCTAGCTCTAAAAGCAATGAGGTCAATGCCATAGCTGCTGAAAAAAGAGGCTATCAAAAGCCTCAAAGAACATTCGCACCTTTAGGCATGTCCTTAGAAGAAGCCTTCACTAGACTTCATGCATGGGGGGCACTTTAGCCTATTGGCCCTACTCCAGATCCTGCTCCCGAGAATAGATCCAAGAGGTGGGATCCAAATGCCTACTGCAAGTACCACCAAGGGAATGGACACCCAAAATCTACGTGTTAGACCTTAAAGAATCACCTGCAGGATATGGTTGAAGACGGTAGATTGCCAATTCCACCTGCAGCAAAAGTCAGCAACCCCTTGGGTAGCACCTAAACAACGTCGGGGCTTAGGCATTTAACGCTAGTTTTCTAGGTTGAGTCGGAGAGTCCATCCCTTAGCTCCTTCATTTCCTTCCTTGTCGAGTTTACGTCATCTAGGTTTTTATTTCTAATAAGCCTTGTTCTATTTATTTCTGATTAATAAAATAATTGCATTTTCATTTTCATTTTCATTTTCATTGGCCCTCCATCATTTTATTTATGCTTCTAATTCAATGATGAAACTCAAATCACCTAACGAACTTGACTATTGATAATAAAAAGATCTGAAATAAAAAAGAGAAAAATAAAAAAAGAAAAAGGACATGCTTTGGATCAGGAGTTATTTCCCTCTCCCTTCCATTACCTTTCATAAGCCATCCTCATGCAAAACAAAATAAAAAAATCCCTTAAACCATCATCTCCATTAACCACAGGTCCACAAAAAAAACTTCAAACCTTCCAATACCCTAAACCAAACTTGTGTGCAAGCCTTACTACATAAAAAAATCAATGTCAGGCAAAAAATAATAAAAAAGGTGAAAAAAGATCAAAGTGCGAAAAAAGCAAAAGCAAAAGAAAACGCACAAGGCAAAAAGAAAACGCACAAGGCAAAAAGAAAAAAGCCAAAGGCCAAGAAATAGAAAGTCAAGTTAGGGGGCTTGCACACAAGTTCTACCCCTCATTCAAATCCCTTCGATTCATCAAACCTTTAATCCATACAATCCAAATCCATGATCCTCCATTAGCCCAACCAATTCAACCTTCATCTAAACCTCAAGCCTTAATTCGTTCAACCTTTCATCAACCCTAACTCCTTCTTCAAGGTATAACCAAGCCCGCTAGGTTGAAAACCCGAAAGGACGACTTAGGCAAAAGTTAGGGCACAAAAAAAATATATATAATAAAAAAAGAAATCAGATCCAGAACTACGAATGGTCTGATTCCGCAAGGATACGTAGGAATCCTCATCTCGAGGTCCGACCGCTTCAATAGAATAAAAATTAGTCAAGGTCTAATGATTTGACTTTATAGAGTTCAGGAGCATATTCTTTCTAGATCCCGGCATAGACTCGAGTCTGAACCTAGCCTCGTCAAAGCCTTTTCCCACCTATTATCGAGTCATAAAATTAAACCCTTTTTATTTTTCAATCCAAGCTCTCCTTGTCCCTGAAGGACTCTCCGACAATTCCATTGTTTATGGCGATTTTTGACTTTGCCTAATCAACTTCCCAATAGACAATCCCCAGTGACAACTTTCAACGATTCAAGACAGATCAAGTACATTTCAATATCAGATCAAATACATTTCAATTAAGGCTCAAGTCTAATTCAAGGCAAGCTCACCCAAAGTGGGAGCTTCCTACATGTGGTGGTTCCTCCGATTCAAATCAAACTCCCGAAGAGTTGTAATCTGCGGACCTCGTTTACGAACCCCGATCATTTACTAAAAATGATTTTCGAAAATCATTCTATCTATTTCTTATCAGTCTATCATTATATCATGCTATCCATCTTCTAGCTTTGCAAAATCCTGACCTTGCATTGCAGCTTTGCAAAACCCTGACCTTGCATTTCATACATTCTAGTCTTGCATAACCCCGACCTTGCATGACGTGTCATCCCTTAGCTTTGCATAACCTTAATCCTTGCATTGCGTCTCATGCATCCTTAGAGAGTCTAAGTTTGCATTATTGCATCACTATGTACTTTATCTAGAGATGGAAATGGATCGGGTTCGGGGCGGGTGGACCATTTACCCGCATCCATCACCCGCCTCCATCCATCCCACCCGATCCATCCATCACCCGGTCAACCATCCACCCGAATCCATCCACCCATCACCCACGGGTGAAACGGATGGATCGGGTGATAATCGGATGAACTATGTTAAAATTAAAATAATAAAAAATATCAATAACATCAAATAATTAGATCCAAATCCAAACTTCAATTAATTAAAATACACCGACACAATGTTCAACATTTAACAACACCAAATAATTAAGGAGTCAAATAAAGTTTAGCCAACATATGACAATATTTTAATTCATTATAAAAGTAAAAATCAGTAGCAGCACAACAACACAGCAATGTCAGCAACACAGTAGGTCAGTAGCACAACACAGCAGCATAGTAGCACAACAACACAGCATCACAGCAACAGAGCAACACAACAGCAGCACAACACCACCACAGCAGCATAGCAGCACAGCACCACCATAGTAGCACAGCAGCATAGCAGCACATCAGCACTAGCGATTAGCGAAGTAGCGAACAACGCCCTCCACTACCAGTCTGCCACTTGCATAATCATCATATATTTTCATCTTCATCTCCCTACCAATGATTAAACAAACAAATGATTAAGATAAGAATAATATTTAGAAAAGTAATAAGTTAGGACGTAGGAACTTAGTATATAAAATCATTACCGAGTCTATATCAACAACTTCACTCCCTCCACCACCACTTGCATCATCATCCACTGTATCAAAATCATCTAGTATTGTAGAACATGCTTGAGCATTGTCCAAAGAAGTATCTAAACAAATACATAAGATTTTGCATTAATTTCACCTATGTTAAAGTAACAAATACATCAAACATTAAAAGAATAAAATGTTACCTGAGTACTCTCCAAGTATCCAATTTTGCATGCACATTAAAGCTTCCATCGTATTAGCCGCAAGTCGGGAACGATGAGGGCTAATAACTCTTCCTCCCATACTAAATGCGCTCTACGATGCGACAGGTAGATGCTTGGAATTGCTAGTAAGTCTTTGGCAATCTTTTGTAATGTTGGATATTTTAGCTCTATATTCCAATACCTCAAGATTTCAAATCCACCACTTTCCGGCAAGGCATCTTCCTCTAAATAATGGTCCAATTCTGACTTCACATTAACCTTCCTCTTCTTTGTTTTCTTCATTTTACTCCACTTATCATCTCCCTTATCTCCACCAACATCCATACCATCAAATGCAGATTGATTTCCAATACCATCAGCCCAAGAATGAGTGTCATTTGCATACACTTTATCTTGATACTCATATAAGAGGTCATACAAAGAGTTTTTCACCCTCTGAATTTCAAAGTCAGCCTCATCCCCATAAATCTCATTGAAATAAAATTCAACACATTCCAACTTATTTCTAGGATCTAAAATGGCAGCAATAGCTAAAAGTTCATTAATATTACTCCAATACTTATCAAATTTATCAACCATTTTTTGTGCCATATCCTTAATAACTTGTACGTCACTTGCCAACCATGATGTCAATGCAAGTTTTATTTCACAAATTTGACGAAAAAACAAGTTGGAAGTTGGATACTTTCTCCCCGAAAACAACTCAGTCACTTTGTGAAATCTTTTCAGTTTTCCGCAAACAAGTAAAATAAATTCCCAATCTTGATTGGTGGGGAGTGTGAATTTCAACCTAGGAGTTTAACGCTTAATACTTGCAAACACATCTTTGTAAGGTAAAACAGATTGCAACATCAAATAGGTTGAGTTCCATCTAGTTTTACAATCAAGTACTAGTTGTCTACCTTCCTCACCTTTCATAGATTTCACTTTGTTTGCAAAAATCTCTCTTCTTTTAGGGGTTCCTGACCAAAAAGCAACACAATCTCGAACTCTTTCAATCCCTTCACCAATTACATCTAATCCATCTTGCACAATCAGATTCAAGATATGTGCACTACATCTCATATGCACAAATCTACCATTCAAAATCAGAGAATCTTCACTAAGCCTTAGTTTCAAAACATCCATCATAGCATCATTTGTAGTACAGTTATCAACTACCACAGATGAAATCTTTTCAGCAATATTATAAACATTCAATGTATCCAAGAGAACTTGCGCAAGTGAGTCTTTTGTGTGTGGACAAGGTACATAAGCAAACCTATTTCATTAAAAAAAATATACCACTCAGACCAGTAGCATCAAAAGAGACAAACAGCAGCATTAACATAGCAAAACAGCAGCATTAAAACAGAAAAATAGGAGTATTATAAGTTCAAAACAGAAAAGTAGCATTATTATAACAGAAATACAGCAATTGCAGCTCTAAAACAGCAACAATAGCAGCATTAAAATAGCAAAACAGCAGCATTAAAACAGAAGAATAGCAACTTTAAAAGTTTAAAACAGAAAAATAGTATCATTATAACAGAAAAACAGCAACAATAGCTCTAAAACAGCAACAATAGCAGCAAGACATGAATTAAGGACAAAAGTCAGTAAGGAATGAAGTATACCTCAGAGTTTTGTTACGTAAAACCCAATATTGATCTATATAATGTGCGGTAACAGCCATGTACCCCTTTTTCTGATTTGAAGCAGTCCACATGTCCGTTGTTATTGCAATTTTAGATTCCGCATTTTCCAAAAGCTTTTTTAACCCTCCCTTCTCACTTGCAAACATCTTCATTATGTCAGATCTCAAGGTAGGACGTGATATGATCTTGAAGCTTGGATTCAAGCTACTTACAAATCTTCTAAAACCAACATGATCCACAATAGCCAACGGGTACTCATGCATGATGACTATATTAGCCAACTCCTTCCTAGACACTTCTTGGTTAAAATTAGTTGCACCAACAGAACATGTTCCATTAAATTTTTGGCTAACATTCAACAGCTTTTGGCGGATATCAACCTTCAAGTTCTTTTTAGAGCATCTTCGAGTCAAGTGATCCTTAAGGTGGGAAGTCCCGTTAGTGGTGTTGGCCGACAATATCTTGTCACAATGAATACATTGTGCCTTTGCTTCTCCATCCACATCAAATTGATCAAAATGATCCCACACGGGAGATGTGCGTTTTCTACTTTTACGAGACCCCGAAATGCGCTGACTTGGGTCACTTTCAGTGTCTTCACCAATCTGAGATGGTGTTTTCAGTTCAGAAGCCTTTCTCTTTGATGAAGATGGGTGCAAGGATGGTCGACATTTCGAGGGAGGAGGTGGTGGAGCTTGCACATTTGGCGTGGGGGAAGGAGAAACAGTAGAAGGTGTTGAAGGAGGACATGATGAATCATATCCGTATTCATTACCATCATTTCCCATTTATATCTACATCACAATTCACATAACCACCCAATTAAAATCAAGCAAAACCCTAAGTCCTAATCAAATTATATAGACAAATCAATAAGCTAGTAAACCACATAATAACAAGAATTTGTACAGAACATTATAAATGTAAACATCATAATCTTAGGAAAATAAACTAAAGAATATCATATATGGAGTAGCAAGAACATAAAAATCTGGAGAATAAACGGTTAAAAAGCATGAGATAGCAATTGACAATTAGCAAGCCCTATAATTTGGGAAAATGTTATCATTCAAAGGAACGAAAATAAAATCAAATTGATGAACAAATTATACCTAATAAAAGTTTGAGAACTACCATATCAGAACCGTAAGAAAATGTATATAAGAACTTCTATCATCCGGCAGACTTCATTTAACAATTAAAATTTGAATTAAAAAAAAATTGAATTTGAGTTTATAATCTTACTTGAATTTGAGACGAAAACTCCGGTAAAGCAGCGGCAGCCGGCGAACGGTGGTAATGAAAGTAGGAGAGAAGACTGAGAAGAGAGTGAGATGAGAGAGTTGAGACTCTTGACTCTTGAGAGGAAGGCAGGATTCAGGAAGCTGCGCTTGTAGTTGTAGGGTTAAAGACTTAAAGTTTAAGCATTAAACTTGCTCACTTGCTCAGTTTGGGGCCTTTGGGCCTTTTGGACAGTGGACTTAATTGACAGTGCAAATGACTAATGAACTTGTAAAAATAAAAAAAAAAAATATTTTTTTAACTATAAACGGGTGACGGGTCGGGTGGTAAACGGGTGATGGGTCGGGTGATGGATGAAAAAATATCACCCGAACCCGACCCGCATCCGTCACCCGATTATCCGTCACCCGGCTATCATCCATTTAAACCGGGTTTTTCACCCACTTAATAAACCGGGTGGAGCGGGTGGTCGGGTGATCCACTGGATATTTCCATCTCTAGCTTTATCTGAGTTGTTCGCACCTATCTGCTAACATCTTTCCCTGCAGGTAATCAGATTGCTTGTAGTTATTGTCCTGCATACTAACTTTGTTTTGCAGAGACCGGCGGTTATAGATCAGTTCTTAACTGCAGAGCATTTAGAATCGTTCTCCGTCCCGACACCGTATACTTTGACTTTCGGTTTCCTGAACCTCAGTCAAAGTGGGGGCTGCTGTAGACACATAATCGTGTCTCCCCATTTAAGGATCCAATGATGAAACATACCGCGACATTAGTTGGCGCGACCCAACGGAAGAGCAATCTAAAGAACCAATCCAAAATGTGTTTTGAAATGATATTTTAAAGCCCAATTAATTGTTCATGATGATTAATTGTATTTTAAGCCCAGAAAATAGTTTAAATCCATTTTTAAAAGCCCAATCAAATATTTATTATTTTAATAAATATTTTTCATAATCATTTTCATTATCTTCAATCAAAAATCAGATTTTTAACCCGTAAAATTCCATCTCCGGAATTTTAGGGATAGAAAAGTATCTTTGAAAGACGCGCAACGGAATATGCTCGAATATTCCCGAATATGCGCCGGACGCGGGGGCTGCGCTCAGCGCGCCACGTGGGTCCAGCACATTGGCCATATCGCATCAGGCGTGCCAATGAGCGCCTGACACGTAGATTTTGTGACTCACACAGAGTCCTGCGTCTGACGCAAGTCTTGTGTGAGACGCAACTTTCTTTTTTATCTTTTCAAAACGCGTTTACACGTGCCTAAACCTGATTGGGCTGACTGCGTCAGGCACACCAATGTGCGCCTGACACGTGGACTGCGCCTGCCACGTAGGCTTGCGCCTGGCGCAAGGCTTGCGTGCAGAGCACGTCTTCTTTTTCCTATAAATACTCCGTGGTTCCCCGAATCAAGGACGGCTTTTCAGATTATTATTTAATCACACAAAAACTTCCAAATACTCCAAAATACACTTCGAATACTTCAAACACTCAAATACACTCAAATACTTTCAATACTCTTCAATACTTTCAATCAATCCGTTCTCACTGCGTTTTTGGTTTCACGATTGCTACGCCTAAAGATCGTTGCGCTCCTCAATCTAAGCCGCATAGGTATAATCCTAAGGATCCTTGAATCAATTCTTTATTTTTATTGCTTTGAAGTTACTAACCATTTCTTTCATGATGTAGATCTTTAAGTAATAATCGCTCTCCTGTATATTCTAACCTCTTCTCTTCTTTCTTTCTTTTTATTTATTTTTCATTATTATTATATGCTTGCCTGATCATCATATGCATATTATATGATTGTCCTGCATGATTTTTTTATCACCCACATGTTATTATTGCTAAACAAGACCTAAAGAATTGTTCTAATATTAATCAGATTAATTTGGACAACCTGCTAGGTTCCCTGTAATATTGATTGCATAATAACTTGTCACTAAAAATAGTCTTTTATGTGTTTCCTGAACTAATTTAGACTAAATATTTTTTAGGGTGCTTAAAATATTATTTGATTATTCTTTGGCATAAAATCTGCAATGAATCGATATTTAGTAGAGACCAACTTTGGGCGAATGTGGTTCATTATGACCATATTTATACCCTCACACCCGAACTCAATCATTGGTTCATTTTGACCATCTATGGAGTTAGGACGTGGAAATCTACATTGGATTATTTATCCCTATGATTTTCACTATATCCAATTAGGTTTATGATTCTTCCTAAAAAGAATTGTTGGCGACTTCTTTCAATACAAAACAATTTTTAATAAAACCTTAACAATGGGGTAGTCAAATCTAATACGCGCTCACACCGCGTTGGCGAAATAAAAACACGCCTACAAGATCAGATCAGAAAAATAAGTTCAGATCATATTAGATAAAATAAGTTCAGATCAGATCAGTAAAAATAAATTGAACTAAACATAGCCTAACTCTACCAAAAAAAGGTGAGAATTAATCCCTTGCAAAAGAAAAATATTTTTGATGACATTTAGTCCTCGTTCTTTTGGACTGTGAGAAACTGAATTGAACTAAAACTAATCTAAACTTAAACGAATTAAACTGAACTGGACTGAACTGAAATAATAATAATTATTATTTTTAATAATAACAATAATAATAATAATAATAATTATTATTATTATCATAATAATAATAAAAATAATAAAAAAAATATTAATACAAAAATAATAAAAATAATAATAATAATAATAATAATAATAATAATAATAACAATAATAATAATAATAATAATAATAATAATAATAATATTAAAAATAAAAATAATAATTAAAACATTGAATTGAATTGAACTGAATTGAAATGAACTGAATATAAGTCCAAAAAAACAGGTACTTAATTGGTAATGACTCGAGTAATCAAACTCTTCTGTAACACTATTTCAAGTTCAAGGTCTTTTATGTCATGCTGATGACCTTATATATAAATAATCAGATTTCATATGTTCTATTATGTCCTTGGATTGTCCAAACAACGTGGCATTGCTGCCGCTTGTGGGTGGTGGCGTTGCGCAAGGTGGTGGCGCTGCGTGGTGGTGGAGGAGCTATACACCCTAAACCCACTCAAATGAATGGTGTGGTGGAGAAGAGAAGAGAAGAGAAGAGAAGAGAAGAAAGAGAAGGGCAGTGGTGGTGGTGGAGGTCACTACCGCTTGTGGGTGGTACGCAAGGTGGTGGCTCTGCGTGGTAGTGGTCGTTGCTGCGCGTGGTGGAGGAGCTCCACTCGAATGAATGAAGGAGAAGCAGTGGAGGAGAGAAGAGAAGAAGCAATGCAGTGGCGCTGAGGTGGTGCACAATGCAGTGGCGCTGGGGTGGTTGATGGGTTTTAAATATATACCGCAAGTGCACGGTGTCTGTTGTTAGCAGAAACTGACAAATACGGGTCGATCCACAGGGAGAGGAGTTCTATAGATTTGTGCTCAATTATTTAACTACTTCAAGAGAGAAATTTGATTGAATAATTAACAACTAAACTAGAATAAGCTAGAACACAAAAAGATGGAAGTTTAAAAAATAATTAAAAACCTAGGGCAATTGATCGGTCCACCATGCTTATACCAATTTAATCACTACAATATAGTTCCACAATACTTGGATTGAGGTTCGAATAATTAGAGTATTTCGTTAATCCTACGGTCGGGCCTTAACAACTCTTAGATTAACATATGCCAGTACGGTCGCTCAACATAATCAGACCTACCTATTGTAACAAGCATTGTTGTTAAAATCCCGATCCGGATCTTACGATCCTACGATTCTACGATCCGGAAGTACTTCACCGATCCCGATCCTACGTAGTATCTTAATTTTGTAGGATCTTTCGATCCTGCCCAACCACAAAAAATTATATGGTAGGATCTTAATACGATTCTACGATCCTACGACTCTATGATCCGATCCTATCGTAAAAAAATCATAAAGTAATTTCACATATTTTATTTCTTTTATTAGATTTTGGTTGCATGATACTTCAATCTTATAGTATTAAAAACTATCACCATTTGATAATGAAATAAGTCATTCTTAATACGTGTAAATTTTTAACAGGAGGTTCTCACCATATTCTAGCACAATTATCTCTATTTTACCGAATTGTAGGATCTTACGATCCTACGATTCGATCCCACCGATTCGATCCTACCAACCCCTACGATCCAAAGTAGGATCCCGATCCTGATAACATTGGTAACAAGCATCTAATGAGTATGATCTTTCAATTCTAACTCCTATTAGCCAAACATAACCCATCATATTGCGCAATTACATGAATTAAACAAGCATAACAAATCAATACGAAATTACTCTAATTCAATCCGAATATCGAAGAACTTTAAACCACAATCAAATAGATATAAACATGGCTTCCATCTCTAAGCCCTAGAAATAGACTACTCACTCATGATAATAATAAACTCAATAAACATAATGCAAGTATAAGAATTTATTAAAATAAGCAAAGAAAAGAAGAATACCGAATTATTAAAAAACAATGAAAACCAAATTAATGATCTTTATAATCTTCAAAGTAAAGTGTTCATACCAAAGTAGAGAGAGACTAAGTGTTTTTAAACCTAAAAACGCAGAAAATAAGATAGATTAATCGAAGTTACTAAAGCCCTATTTATTGTTCTTACAAAACCTAGTTCAGTCAACTCATAAATGACACTTACTCTTTAACTTTGATCCATTGACTCACTTTCGATTCAAAAATGCAACACATAAAGATCAAGAGGACTTTTAAAGGTTGTAATGGGGCTGAGGTTAAGGGTATGGAAAGATTTGGGAATGTGGTGGATAAACCAAGCATGAAGGAGCATAGACTAGTAGAACTAGGTCAATGAGACCTTCATGACTTCAACTACTAACATCTCCAGCACTCACATTCACTTTCTCAACTCAATCACCATTTTCACTTTCCTTGAACTTGTTTTACTTTTCAAACAACACTTTATTCAAAATTTTCAAACTTTTTGTTCTTTTTTCGTTCCTCTTTTCTTTATTTTTTTTTTTCTTTCTTTTGGATTTGTTGTTGTTGAACATCCTTTCTTTCTTTTTTCTAAACACGAAGTAATATGTCGATCATAAACCCATAGTGAACTAACTCCAACTAGCACACGCCACAACATACATAACTATCAAGACAACCCAATCACTCAACTAATGCTCCCCCAACCTAGGCTTGGGACAAGAATCAAATAAGGCTAAGGGGCTTGTAGTGACGGTTAGTAATCAAAACAGTCATAAGGCTTCAACAGGGCTAGAGATGGAATAATGTAATCAATTACAACTCTGGAGCTATAAATTATGAAAAGAACGCCTCAATCATGTCAATCATGTATGCACATCAAATTTTCAAAGAGTACAGGATCAAAATCAAGATCAATGTCATAACCGAGGAACTAATCACACAACAAAGAGGAAGACTGGATGAAAGGTAGGCATCCATGGCTCAAGAAAACTCACAGTCTAACCAACTTAGCTCCACAAACAATGCAAGTGTCATAAGTATCATGCAATCAAGGGTCATGGAAGATTGAAAATCAACTCAAGACTAACAAATACTCATGCCAACTATCATAGATTAAGAGTCCAAAAAGTCATTCAAAAATTTTGGGGCACAGGGAAACAATCATGCAACTCATAACTCATGTCAAGCTCGTATTTTTGGTATTTTTGCAGCAATATTTGATTTTTTTTTTTATGAAAGTAATGAAACCAAACTAACTACACTACGAAAGCAAGAAAAGAGAGGGGTGTACTTACGTAAATCCTCCCCCAAGTCGAACTCGGCAATGGCCTCATTGCGAGAAGAGGGAAAGAAAGGACTCACGCGTCATCATCAGACATATCGGTAGTAAAACCGCCACCAGTAGTACCTGCATCACCAAAAGTAGCATGGCCAGAAGTACCATCCCTATCATGGTCAGTGGGGTCAGGGACCTATGGTGTGTACCATGAAGGGTGGGTGGCATCATGGGCAACAAGCCCCTGGTGAAAGTAGTCATGGTAGATAGGGTACAGGGCATGGCGCATGTCGGACTCCACGGTGGTCAACCGTGTGTCCAAGGAAGTCAGGTGAGTCGGGATGGTAGCTCGACCAAGCTCAAGGCGGCCCATCTCGTGAGGTAAGGGGACTCCTTGTCCCCGCTCGAGGCGGGTAAGGACCGACATCATAGGATCCATAGGTATGTAGGAGGAGGAGGCTTCCCCAACGGGCTGCCTGTGGTAGGTTCGCAGAGGTCGCCGAGCAATGGGCTCTGGACCCCGCATAGGAAGGAGGTACGACCCCACACCAGGTTCTAGGCGGGTCGAGCAGGGGTCGGGAAGAAGGATAGACTCCTTCTTAGCAATGAACCACCTAAATTTGTTCTCGGACCGGGCGGTTATCCATTTAGCATTGGTCATATAATCAATGCCAATCTCGAAGGGGGACCCGGCTACGGCATTGCTAATGTCGGGAGTATAACCAAAATGAGCAGCAATAGTGGTAATGAGGTCACCTAAAACAATAGGTTGCCCCCTAACACTACCATCATCAAACAAGGCAGGCAAATTAGCGGCAGTCCGCTTCAGTTGGGACACAAACAGGTAAGGAAGGCACAAAGAGTAATCAAACCGTGGAAACAGATAACTACCCATCAAAAAAATCTCCCGTTTTTGACGGGAGTGGGGCTCAAGCACGCCCAAAAGTGTGAATCCCAAAAATCGTTGTAAGTACCGAAGGTCGGGAAAATGGAGATGGTCTGCAAATCATATGTCGGGTGTTAAAATCCTCATCACCCGTGAATGCGGTCCACAAGGTATTAATTTGAACAAGTGGGAGGGGGGGCGATGATCATCGGTAATAGGGAGGCCAAAAATAGCAGCTAATTGGCCTAATGTGAGTTCTCGATCCTCATTCATGAGGCGAAAACGGAGAACTTGATTTTTGTTGCCTACTTCTAATGAGCTCAAGCATTCAAGTGTAAGATGCCTCTATGTCCAGAAAAACATGCCAAACATTGTTCCCAATCCCAATTTCTCAAATAGCGTCTTAGTTTCACCATATATACCCAAAGCATGCAAAGAATTGGTATCAACAAAACGGGTGGGGATTATATTCCGATGTTTCAACTTTTCAAATCTTTGTTTTTGCTCTAGGGATTTGAAAATTACCTACGGGAATGTCGGATCTGGTGGAATTTGAGTGTTTGATTCCCCTCTTGATCTTTGCTTCCTCTTGCTTGGCCTTGACATGGTGAGAAAAAAAAATGAAGATTTTTGTGAGTGAGTGAATTGAATGAAGAGATGGAGGTTTTATGTGAGAAAGATGAAGAAAAGTGTTGGGAGAAGAAGAAAATTGAAGGAGAAGATGGAATTTGTGGATGGAGAAAGGTAGGATGAAATTTGGCAATGGAGGTTTTGTGGAGAGAGAGAGGGTTTGAGAGGAAGATGAGTGAAAGAGAATGAAAGAAGTGAATTGGAAAAGAAAAGGGGTAGGCTGAATTTTAAAGGGACGCTGAAACGAGTTTCCGCCCGATCGGGCTGTCCAGTCCGGTCGACCGGGGGAATTTTTTTTGTCCTTTGCCATTTTTGTTTTTTTCGCAGCGCTGGCACAGGTCAGGTGTGAAGCTCAGCCGCCCGGTCGGGCGAAATCGCCTGGTCGACCGGGCGAAATTCAATTCTTCAGCACTCTAAAGACATTCCGCCCGGTTGACCGGGCAAATAAAGCCCCGAAATCGCTTACGCGCCCGGGCGGGCGGCCTAGCCCGGTTGACCGGGCGAAAATCACTTCTGAAATATTTTCGTGCCCTTCTTGAAATCAGCTGGGCGCCCTATCCGACGAACTCACCCGGTTGGGCAAGTTAAGAGGCCCGGTCGGGCGAAATGGCCCGGTTGACCGGGCGGCTTAATTTCAAGCCATTTTTCCGTCAAATGTTTCCCATGTTATGATATTGACCCCCTGCACACACTAAACTCGTCCAAATATCAGTACACTCTCTCTCACCTCTCTAAAAAAATATAAGAAAAATAATCTAAACTAGTAAAGAAAAAGAAAAGTAAAGACGGGCTGCCTCCCGCAAAGCGCTGGTTTAGAAAGGTCCCGCACGACCATAGTACCTCAGATTTCAAAGTGAGGGAGCATCGAAGTAGATGACCTCTACTTGGCCTATGAAAGCGCCCTCATGGTATAGTTTCAGACGCTGACCATTCACTTTAAATTTCGTCCCCTCGGCATTAGCCACTTCAATGGCTCCAAGTGCCTTCACATCAGTGACAACAAAAGGTCCAGACCACTTTGACTTAAGCTTTCCAGGAAAAAGCCTTAGTCTCGAATTGTATAATAGAACCTTGTCATTAACATGAAACTCGCGCTTCTCGATCATCTTGTCATGAAACTTCTTTGTCTGCTCCTTGTAAAGTTGGTGGTTCTCATATGCTTCCAGTCGAAGCTCATCTAACTCATTCAACTGAAGAAGTCTTGCCTCACCTGCAGCCTCTAAATCCAGGTTAATTTCTTTGACTGCCTAAGCGGAGAGATACTCCATTTCAACTGGCAAATGACAAGCTTTGCCATAGACCAACCGATATGGAGTAGTGCCTAGAGGTGTCTTAAAAGCAGTTCGCAGTGCCCACAAAGTATCATCCAACTTTTGTGACTAATCTTTTCTTGACCTGTTGACTACCTTCTCTAGGATGCGCTTGATCTGACGATTGGAGACTTCAACTTGGCCACTAGTCTGAGGATGATAAGCCAAGCCAACCTTATGAGTAACTCCATATTTCTTCAGTAAAGCTTTGAAGGTTCTCTGATGAAAATGAGACCTGCCATCACTGATCAAGACTCTCGGGACTCCGCGAAAAATAATCTTCTTGAAGAGCTTCATGACCACCTTAGAATCATTGGTAGGTGAAGCCACAGCTTCAACCCACTTAGTCACATAATCCACAGCTACCAATATATACCTGTTCCCACAAGAAGAAGGGAAAGGTCCCATGAAATCAATGCCCCACACATCAAAGGGCTCAATCTCCAAAATTCCCATCTGTGGCATCTCCTGTCTCTTTGAAATATTGCCCGTTCTTTGACACTCATTACAAGAAAGGCAAAAGGCACGGACATCTTTGAAAATAGTAGGCCAGTAGAACCCACTCTGGAGAACTCAGATGAGCTGTGGCATGTGAGCCAAGATGCCCACTACAAGGCATACTATGACAGTGTTGTAGGATTCCAGCTATCTCCCAATCAGCAACACATCGTCTAAACAAGCCATCTGAGCACTTCTTGTATAAAAGTGGGTCTTCCCAATAGTAATGCTTAGCATCATGATAAAACTTCTTGCGCTGTTGGTAAGTCAAATCTGGAGGATGAGAACCACCAACACAATAGTTAGCAAAATCAGCATACCATGGGGATTGAGTAGACACAGCAAAAAGATGATCATCAGGAAAAGAATCATCTATGGGACCATCAGCACTTGACTCAAATCTCAATCTGGAGAGATGATCTGCAACGACATTTGGGCGGGCGCGGATGTGTCGTTGTGCACCGCACCCGGCCAAAGATAAAATTTCTCCTACTCTTTTTTACACTAAGCTAGTATAATGGAAGTAGGGGTCGTATCCACAGGGAAACAGAGACGAGTTTAATATTCAGCGTGATCCAAAACCTAGATTAAGCTAAGGGCCGAGAAACCTAATAATAATAACAAAGGGGGGTTTCAAGTAGATTATAACTAAACTACAACTAACTAGCATATAAACAAGATGAGAAATCAATATGGGAAGATCTTGAATCCGATTAACATACACTTCAATTCATTATCGATCCTTGTACCTCCACTCTAATTATTTCCATAATTATCTATTGTCGAGAACTAATCTCGCATTCTCCTTGTTCTTAGTTGAATAGCACGATCAGCGTGACTATAAAACCCTAACTAAAGGATAACCTAGTCCGATCGCGTCTAAGTTCAATCCAATAGCAGCAATAAACACAGAGAATCAACAGACCCGGTAACGTCATACAAGCGATAAACATTCAACAGTTAATTCAATTTCCCCAAGAAATAACCAAGACGATCTGTATCTAAGTTACTTCCTAGTTTGCTACCAATTGATAAAAGAATAAAACAATCCGATTCTATTCTTAAATCTAGCATTAGATTAATTACACAATCAAACTAGTAACGTTCCTAGCATAATTATGCAAAAATCATAGAAAGCAAGCATAGAAATTAAACCATAATCAAAGAAACTAAATAGAGAGGAAAGATCTCACAATAATGCTTGAAGCTCCATATTAATCTCGTTCAAGAACGGTTCAAGCTACAATCGGCATAGCATAAGCCAATCCCATAATTGAAATCTCCTAAAACTAAACTAGAAAATAAAAACTAAAAAGAGAAGACAACAAGAGAGGAGTGGAGTTTTGGAGACTCCCTCTCCCTGTGGCTGCTGCCCCCCTAGGTCCAAAAACAAGTTTAGTATTTATACTAAAGCTCAAAAATCAGCCGACAATTAGACCGACCTAGGGGTCGCGAGGTGCGAGTCTGGTCGCACCGTGCGAAGAGTGTTCTGCCTACCGCACATTTGACTGGGCAAGGCAGGTCGCACCGTGCGAAGGGTCGCGCGAGGTGCGAGCAAGCAGGTCGCGAGGTGCGACCTAGCTCGCGAGGTGCGAGCTGCGAGCTGGGCAGGCTTGCTTCGAGCGCTGGGCTTGCGATGGGCGAGCGCTGGGCGAGAGCTGAGCGATGATGCGGCTGGGCCTTGCGGTGCTGTTTGGGCGAGGCTGCTGGGCATGCGATGCTCACGAGAGCCTGGCTTGGCGAGCTTGTGGTGATGCTTAGGCTTGCGGTGATGCTTGGGCTTGCGGTGATGCTTGGGCTTGCGGTGATGCTTGGGCTTTGCTCGGCTCAAATGCACTTCACCTTGGAAGCTCGGAATACATGACGTTAACACAAATTATCTCGCAAAACTCCGAACTTCCGCTAAGAGTTAAATAAAACACGAATGTTAACAATTACAATCAAACCCTTAGCAAAGTGCACCCAAAGTTACGTAAATACTACGTGTAACTTGAGCGTATCAAATACCCCCACACTTGAACTTTACTCGACCTCGAGTAAACTCAAAATGAGGATCACCAAATAAATCATCACCCAAGCTAACGACACCAACCTACACTCCCCATCAACTACACCATCATTATCACATCTTAACAAAATACGCTCAAAACCTAAACGTAAGGGATGATGATTCCCCCACACTTAGATTCAAGCTCACCTGAAATATACAAAGACGCGACAACAATAATAACCAGCAACGCCAACAAGTTTAACCAACAACACCAACAAGAATCAAAATGCCAGCTCACGACACACTGAACTACCAGCTCTCCCAAACCTCCAAAAGATGATCTAAAACTACTACTACTACAACTAACTTAGAATAGCAAGCCATGGAACAAAGACAAAAAGGGATAAATTCCATGCTTACTCCCAAAAACAAACAATTGACCAAAAGAATGTGAAAGCCAAAATAAATCTTCACAAAATCAAGGATGAAATAACTAACCCAACCCGAAGACACCTTCCGCCTTATGACACCAACTCCGGCAAATGAGTTTTCCAAATACAAATTTCTCTCTTAATCTCTCATTTTGCCTAGGAGCCCTTTCGGGTTTTCATCCTAGCTTCTCACTTTTTTTTTTCATCTCTCTTCTTTTTCCAGCTCACAAAACTCACCCGCTCAACTAGCTCTTTTTTTGCATAGGCCGCCCTTTCGGGTTTTCGACCTATCCGAGCCCCCAATTTTGCCCGAGTCGTCCGCCCTTGCGGGTTTTCAACTCAGCGGGATTCTTTTCATCACTTTTTTTTATATTCTTTTTTCTTTTCAATTTTTTTTTCATTTTCATTTTTTTTTCAAATTGAAAGTAATATATACAACATAGATACATGAGAATGAGAATACCCTCCCCCCTACTTAAACTACACATTGTCCTCAATGTGTCGACAATTAAAAGAAAAAGTAAACTGAAAAAGGGGAGAAATTTGAAAATCGGGTAAATCGAAGATCGAATGCTCAAAACTCATGAAAAGCAATCCGTCAAACTCAAATTTCTTAACAACACCAACTCAAATCTCACAACTCAACTCACAACCCTCTCCCTCGAATCACTCAAACAAATGACAAATTCAAAATTTTAAATTCTTGAGATTTGCACCTAATTTAGGAGATCGAAAAGATACATTAACAATCTCAATCCTCTAGTGTTACCAACTCCTAGCTATTGAAGTCCTCCCAACGGGTTTTCTTTTGTGGATTTTGGTTCCAAGCGAATTAAGATTGGTTGTGGATCTTTTTTAGTGGGTGGGCGGTGGGTGAAAGAAAATTTGTTGTGGTGGTGGAAATTTGATGAGAAATAAAGAAAAAGAAAGAAAATAAAAAGGGATCTCGGGTTGCCTCCCGAGAAGCGCTGTTGTTTAAAGTCGTTAGCTCGACTTAATACCTTAAGCTTAATCATTGGGTTGTGCTCCATGTGTGACAATGGTGGTTCCATGTCAATCTCCACTTCAAGTACCTGCAAAACTGATTGAGAAGAACTCTTGCAATGCATCGTTAGTACCTAGCTTACTACATCATGGTTGAGCATATAACATCAGATTATATCCAAAACCTAGCATTAAGTCAACAACAAACATCAACTAGTAGTACTCCTAGCTAATCCAAGTCATGACCATTAATATAAATGTTTAAAGCTAGACAATAACCAAGATATAGAGTATGAGTCAATCAACCATTCCCAAGAGAGTGGCCAACCAAAAACAAAGAGCACAAGCAATACCATCCAAAAATCACGCTAAATACAAACAAGTAACACCGTTTCCCCGGCAACGGCGCCAAAATTTGGGCGGGCGCGGATGTGTCGTTGTGCACCGCACCCGGCCAAAGATAAAATTTCTCCTACTCTCTTTTACACTAAGCTAGTATAATGGAAGTAGGGGTCGTATCCACAGGGAAACAGGGACGAGTTTAATATTCAGCGTGATCCAAAACCTAGATTAAGCTAAGGGCCGAGAAACCTAATAATAATAACAAAGGGGGGTTTCAAGTAGATTATAACTAAACTACAACTAACTAGCATATAAACAAGATGAGAAATCAATATGGGAAGATCTTGAATCCGATTAACATACACTTCAATTCATTATCGATCCTTGTACCTCCACTCTAATTATTTCCATAATTATCTATTGTCGAGAACTAATCTCGCATTCTCCTTATTCTTAGTTGAATAGCACGATCAGCGTGACTATAAAACCCTAACTAAAGGATTACCTAGTCCGATCGCGTCTAAGTTCAATCCAATAGCAACGAATAAACACGAGAGAATCAACCGGACTCCGCTAACGTCATACAAGCGATAAACATTCAACAGTTAATTCAATTTCCCCAAGAAATAACCAAGACGATCTGCATCTAAGTTACTTCCTAGTTTGCTACCAATTGATAAAAGAATAAAACAATCCGATTCTATTCTTAAATCTAGCATTAGATTAAACAATCAAACTAGTAACGTTCCTAGCATAATTATGCAAAAATCATAGAAAGCAAGCATAGAAATTAAACCATAATCAAAGAAACTAAATAGAGAGGAAAGATCTCACAATAATGCTTGAAGCTCCATATTAATCTCGTTCAAGAACGGTTCAAGCTACAATCGGCATAGCATAAGCCAATCCCATAATTGAAATCTCCTAAAACTAAACTAGAAAATAAAAACTAGAAAGAGAAGACAACAAGAGAGGAGTGGAGTTTTGGAGACTCCCTCTCCTTGTGGCTGCTGCCCCCCTAGGTCCAAAAACAAGTTTAGTATTTATACTAAAGCTCAAAAATCAGCCGACAATTAGACCGACCTAGGGGTCGCGAGGTGCGAGTCTGGTCGCACCGTGCGAAGAGTGTTCTGCCTACCGCACATTTGGCTAGGCAAGGCAGGTCGCACCGTGCGAAGGATCGCGCGAGGTGCGAGCAAGCAGGTCGCGAGGTGCGACCTAGCTCGCGAGGTGCGAGCTGCGAGCTGGGCAGGCTTGCTTCGAGCGCTGGGCTTGCGATGGGCGAGTGCTGGGCGAGAGCTGAGCGATGATACGACTGGGCCTTGCGGTGCTGTTTGGGCGAGGCTGCTGGGCATGCGATGCTCACGAGAGCCTGGCTTGGCGAGCTTATGGTGATGCTTAGGCTTGCGGTGATGCTTGGGCTTGCGGTGATGCTTGGGTTTTGCTCGGCTCAAATGCACTTCACCTTGGAAGCTCGGAATACATGACGTTAACACAAATTATCTCGCAAAACTCCGAACTTCCGCTAAGAGTTAAATAAAACACGAATGTTAACAATTACAATCAAACCCTTAGCAAAGTGCACCCAAAGTTACGTAAATACTACGTGTAACTTGAGCGTATCAACATTCTCAGCACCCTTCTTGTCACGAATCTCCAAATTAAACTCTTGTAATAAGAGTATCCAGTGAATAAGTCGTGGCTTGGCTTTCTTCTTAGCCAATAGATACTTCAGTGCAGCATGATCGGTGTGGACAATCACTTTCGAACCTATGAGGTAGGTTCGAAACTTGTCAAGAGCATAGACAATGGCTAATAACTCCTTTTCTGTAGTAGCATAGTTGACCTGAGCTTCATCCAATGTCTTGCTGGCATAGTAGATAGCATGGAGGACCTTGTTCTTCCGTTGGCCAAGTACAACACCAACTGCATAATCACTAACATCACACATGATCTCGAAGGGAAGACTCCAATCTGGAGGTTGTATGATAGGGGCAGTGATCAATGCTTCCTTAATCCTGTCAAAAGACTCCACACAAGCATCAGTAAAATCAAAAGTGGCATCCTTGAGCAACAATTGAGTAAGGGGTTTCACGATTTTAGAAAAATCTTTTATGAATCTACGATAGAACCCTGCATGACCCAGAAAACTCCTCACTCCCTTGACATTCACAGGAGGAGGAAGTTTCTCAATCACCTCAATTTTTGCCCGGTCAACTTGGATGCCACGTTCAGAAACAAGATGACCAAGTACCACTCCTTCATTGACCATGAAGTGGCACTTTTCCCAATTTAAGACCAAATTAACATCAGTACAACGCCTAAGTACTTTAGAAAGATTATGCAAACACACATCAAAGTCAGACCCATAGACACTGAAATCATCCATAAATACCTCCATGATATATATTCTCAATGAAATCAGAATAGATGGCCATCATACATCTTTGAAATGTGGCAGGGGCGTTACACAAACCAAATGGCATTCGGCGGTAAGCAAAAGTGCCATAAGGACCATGTGAACGTCGTCTTCTCCTGATCTTCTGGGTGAATGGGAATCTGAAAGAAACCTGAATATCCATCCAAATAACAGAAAAAGCTATGTTTTGCTAATCTTTCTAGCATCTAATCAATAAAAGGGAGGGGGAAGTGATCTTTCAAGGTGGCTATGTTTAATCTGCGATAGTCAATACACATTCGCCAACCTGTAACAGTAGGAGTAGGAATTAGTTCATCCCTATCATTCTTAACAACAGTAGTTCCCCTCTTTTTAGGAACAACTTGAACCGGGCTCACCCACTTAGAATCTGAGATGGGGTAGATGATGCTCGCGTCAAGTAGTTTCATTATTTCCTTCTTCACTACCTCTTGCATATTAGGATTCAAACGTCTTTGAGGTTGTATGCAAGGGCGGTGATTTTCTTCCAAGTTTATTCTATGCATACAAAAATCAGGACTAATACCCTTTAGATCATCAATACTATACCCAATAGCCTTTTTGTACACGCGAAGCACTGTATGAAGTTGTGAAAGCTGGCTATCTGTGAGTTTAGTACTGACAATCACAGGACATTCCTCGTTATCATCAAGAAATGCATATTTGAGGTGAGAAGGTAAAGGTTTAAGTTCTAACTTCTTTACCTGTAGCTCAGAAGTAGAGCAAATACTCTCCATTACCTCACATTCGACTGCCTCATCAGTATCAAGGCCATCCAGTTCAAGAATTTTCTCCAATGGATCATCTGACAGAAATTGGTGATAATCACCTCCAGGAATCCCTTCCAGTACATCAATCCTGCAGCATGTGTGCTCAAGCATAGAAGACTTAATAGAATTGGTTAGTTTAAAAGAAATAGTATCATCACCAACACTTAAAGTCAGAGAGCCAGATTTAACATCAATAACAGCACCGGCAGTACATAAGAAAGGCCTACCCAAAATAATGGGGATCTGACTATCCTCCTCCATATCTAGCACTATAAAATCTACAGGAATATAGAATTTCCCAACCCTGACAGGAACATCCTCTAAAATACCCAAAGGATATTTCACAGAACGATCTGCCATCTGTAAAGTAATTTGGGTGCACTTTAAAACTCCCAAGTTCAGTTTATTACAGATAGATAAAGGCATAACAGATACACTAGCTCCTAAATCACATAAAACCCTATCTATAAACAACGCTCCTACATGACAGGGGATGGAAAAACTACCAGGATCCTTTAATTTTGGAGGGATTTTATTTTGCAGAACAACACTACACTCTTCAGTTAGAGCAACTCTATCTAGACCACTAAAATCCTTTTTCTTAGTAATCATGTCTTTCAAAAATTTGGCATAAACAGGCACTTGAGAAATTAAATCAGTAAAAGGAACTGTTACCTCAAGGTTCTTGACCATAGACATGAACTTACCAAGTTGTTGATCAACCTTGGATTTTTACATCCTGTGAGGGAAAGGTAGTGGTGGTGCAGGAGAATCAGTAACCTTCTCCTTTTGCTTCTTTGCTTCATCTACTTCCCTTGCTCAATTTCAGCTTTTGAGTTATCTTCACCTTCATTTTCATCCACCACATCATTCTTGTCTGGAGGTGGCGAATCATCAGTAGGCATAGGAGGAGCATCATACTGTGTACCACTTCGAAGAGTGACAGCATTAACAGTCTCTTTGGGAATTGGTTGCCCCGGCAATGGACCTGGTTGCCTCTGTGCATTATTTCCTGCCACCTGAGCAAGTTGAGTCTCCAAATGTTTGGTAGTGTTCTTCAACTCTTTGATGCTCTCTTCATGACTTTTCTGCATAGAAACCATCATTTTCATCAGATCAGACATGGTAGGCTCTTGAGAGCTAACATTCTGGGAAGCTTGTTGCTGATAGCCTTGGTGTGAAGGCCTATTGAAACCAGGAGGGGGATTCTGAGGAGCCCCTTGGTAATATTGTTGTCTGGCAGCAAGCTGTGGTGGGATTTGATGAGGTGGTTGGTAGGATGTTTGTGGCATTGGTTGAGGGTTCTGAACATCATTGTTTTTGTAGGAAAAATTAGGATGATCCCTCCAACCTGGGTTGAATGTGTTGGAATATGGGTTATGTGGAGGTCTCTGCTGAAAAGCATTTGCATGCTCCATCTGATTCGAGTCCGGTTGATTATAAGAACAATCATAACCAAAGTGGCCATGAATACCACACACCTCACAGTAAGAAGAGGTAATAGGAGCCATGGAAGACATAGCATTAATACTCATAGGGGGAGTATTAGACTGTGAAGATTTAAGTGAATCCATATTCATGCTCAACTGGGCAACTTGTGAAGACAACAGGGCATATGCATCAGCATCCAACTTTTTCTTAGTAATAGTCCTAGAAGAACTATGATCATTTACTGCTAAGTTGGCCAGAAAACTGTACCCTTCATCCACCTCCTTGTCTAGGAAAACACCCCCTGCAGATGAATCAATTATTGTACTCTTGATATGGGGTTGTAGACCATTGTAGAATGCCAGGGTGATGAACCACTTGTCAAGATTGTGGTGTGGGCATTCTCTCTGCAGATCCTTAAACCTATTCCATGCTTCCTTCAATGTCTCATCAGGCTCTTGTTGGAAGGTAGCAAGCTTGTGTCGGATTTCTGCAGTCTTAGTAGGAGGGTAGTATTCTTTCAGGAATGCTTCAGAAATAGCACTCCATTCAATTGCTGTAACATCATTGAGCCATTTTTGAGCTTTGACTTTCAAAGAGAACTCAAATACCATGACTTTCAACTAATCAGGAGTGACCGCTTGATGCTTAACGGTACGACAGAGTTGTTGAAACCGTTGTAAATGATTTGCAGGGTCTTCAGATGGATGCCCTCCAAACTAATTCTGCTGGATCATATGAATGAGGGCAGGCTTGATCTCAAAATTAGCCGCTTGAATGTCAGGCATAGTAGGGCCTGTGGAAATGCCACCAGGAGAAGGTACCCCATAAGATTTCAATGACTTAGGAGGCATGATTGGCTCTGAAGGACCTTTTGTGGATTTTCCCTGGTTAGCAGACTGCTTCTTCTTCTTTTGTTGCTTTTTGAGTTGCCTGATGGTTTTCTCAAGATCAGGGTCAGTTGGAACTGGAGTACCTATTCTTTTATACCTGGGCATAAAAGAAACAAAGAAAAATATGCAGTGAGATTACCTCAATTGGAACTTGCAGTTCCAATGAGACAAGAGAAATAGTTAGAATAATCAATCAAAAAGCTATAGAAACTAGCCGTCTCCCCGACAACGGCGCTAAAAACTTGATGGGTTTTAAATATATATACCGCAAGTGCACGGTGTCTGTTGTTAGCAGAAACTGGCAAATACGGGTCGATCCACAGGGAGATGAGTTCTATAGATTTGTGCTCAATTATTTAACTACTTCAAGAGAGAAATTTAATTGAATAATTAACAACTAAACTAGAATAAGCTAGAACACAAAAAGATGGAAGTTTATCAAATAATTAAAAACCTAGGGCAATTGATCGGTCCACCATGCTTATACCAATTTAATCACTACAATATAGTTCAACAATACTTGGATTGAGGTTCGAATAATTAGAGTATTTCGTTAATCCTACGGTCGGGCCTTAACAACTCTTAGATCAACATATGCCAGTACGGTCGCTCAACATAATCAGACCTACCTATTGTAACAAGCCTCTAATGAGTATGATCTTTCGATTCTAACTCCTATTAGCCAAACATAACCCATGATATTGCGCAATTACATGAATTAAACAAGCATAACAAATCAATAGGAAATTACTCTAATTCAATCCGAATATCGAAGAACTTTAAACCACAATCAAATAGGTATAAACATGGCTTCCCTCTCTAAGCCCTAGAAATAGACTACTCACTCATGATAATAATAAACTCAATAAACATAATGCAAGTATAAGAATTCATTAAAATAAGCAAAGAAAAGAAGAGTACCGAATTATTGAAGAACAATGAAAACCAAATTAATGATCTTTATAATCTTCAAAGTAAAGTGTTCATACCAAAGTAGAGAGAGACTAAATGTTTTTAAACCTAAAAACGCAGAAAATAAGATAGATTAATCGAAGTTACTAAAGCCCTATTTATAGTTTTTACATAACCCGCTAAAAAAAGGCAAAAGTAACCTTCCGGAAAAACCGCCCGATTGGACGACGTGATCAGAAACTACGACAATGAAGGAAATTCCGCCCGGTCAACCGGGCAGAACCGCCCGGTCTGGCGCGTAAGCCGTTTTGGACCCTCTTTCGCCCGGTCAACCGGGCAAATCTGGGATATGGATTAGCGAAAATTCGGCTCGCCCGGTCCGGCCAAACCGCCCGGTCGACCGGGCGAGTGCTGTTCCTTGGCTTCTGGCGTGCAATCTTCTCCTAAAACTCTTGTGCAACTTTTTGGATCTTCTTTGAACTACATGTGACCATTGGACTTTCGTTCCACAACTCAAATTAAGGCTTTGGAGGCCTAATCTGCACAAAAACAGCTAACAAATGGAAACGAGTCCAAACATATCAAATCACACAAAAACGAGCTCAAATGAGCTCAAACCGACACTCAAAGCTAGTGGAATTCGGGTTTAATACTCTATATAAAATAGACTCATCAGTGGTGCGAAAGGTGGAGCACTGGTGGTGCGTAAGGCGGAGTTAGGGTTTTGTGCTTAGATAATTTCGCGGTATCACTTAGAGAATTTCGTGCGAGCAAATTTTTTCAAGGCAGGGAAATTTTGGTGTATTACTGTATGTATGCGTGCAATTCTAAAAAAAACAAAAAGGAAAGTGAAGAGCTGCGGTTAGCCCAAAAACCGCAGCCCTTGGTTTTTGGGCTAACCGCAACCCTTCACTATTAAGGGCTGCATTTTTCAAAAAACGCAGCCCTTGTGTTTTTTTCACTAGTGCCTCCTTTTGTCCTTGATTTCACAATTGGTCTCGTTACGGACAATCTATCTATAGTAATATATTAAAAGACGTGCTTAAACAAATAACGGTACCATGTGGCACTTTCCCCTAGGGTGTTTTACTCCATGTAATTCATATACAATAAAAGATTAGAAAATGCATTAAGATTTGATCTCTTGATCACATACACATGTAATAAAGTCTTAACCACTAAACCGCATGATACTTGATATTATTATTTCAAAGCAAAATGTTAATAAACAAAAGATATGATTAATTACCCGAGGCGTTAGCTCGGGATTCAATACTAGTTATATTAAACAACACGTGAAATAAAATTAGGTCGTTAGCTCGGCCTATTCCTCAAGTCATTACATGTAATATGATATTGACTTTCTGATTAAATCTAATGAAATATAAATTAATTTTATATAATATGAGATTTAATTTAGCTTTGTAGCTTATGATTACAATTTCATCTATATTAATTATATAGCTGTTGATTTTTAATTATTATTTAGTACAAACATTGGTTAATAAACAATTGATCTAATTAACTAAACTAAAAGGAATATAAGCTAACTAAATAGCACAATCAAGGCATTGGTAAATCATAAATGAAGTGTTAGCAACTTAATGCTCTTTAAGGGGACCTAAGGCTTGCTAATTAATTTCACCAACAATAAATTTAAACTTCAAAACTTTAAATGAGAAGGAACAAAATAAAAGAGATGACATAAGTATTAACGTGATCTTGAGCTACATCCACCAGAACTAGAACACTAGAGCTTTCTTATAGCCTCTCTAATGAGGAATTACAATAGAGAAGAAGAAAGAGGAAGAGAGAAAGAGAGAGTTCTTCTAATTTTACGGCTAGAATAAATCTTAAGGTTATAAAATGATTTTACAAAGCCGTATATGTTAAGGTGTTAACCCACATGTGAGCTTGTTCCACATTGAAGAAAAAGAGAGAGTGTGACTAACATATAAGCTTAATAGGCTACTCCTCCTATTGCCAATTGGTTTTAGGATGGAACCTCATCTGGGCTTGTGTGTGGTCACTCTCTTCTCCGGTGTGGGCCTGTGTGTGCAGGTCCAATGATGAATTTGTCATGGTATCAAAGCAGGACGATCCTGGCCCATTGTTGTTCCCATATAGGGAGGGCCCAATAATAGTGTTTTCCCCATGGAGGGGTGTTATTTCAGATGGGCTCACATGTGAGGGGGAGTGTTAAGGTGTTAACTCACATGTGAGCTTATCCCGCATTGAAGAAAAAGAGAGAGTGTGACTAACATATAAGTTTAATGGGCTACTCCTCCTATTGCCAATTGGTTTTAGGATGGAACCTCATATGGGCTTGTGTGTGGTCACTCTCTTCTCCTGTGTGGGCCTGTGTGTGCAAGTCCAATGATGAATTTGTCAGTATATGACTCCCTAAAGTTTACAAAGAAACTCAAACATACCGGATTAAAATTACAAACATCGCACAAACACGCGCAAATAGAGCAGGCAATCCTGTTAGGAAATAGGACTCTATTTTCTGAGCTCAATATGGTTTGGGATTGGTTTACCTAATTAGACTTGGTGTAGGACTCTGTCCTTAGGATGTATAAATATAATTTCCGATTAATGAGAAGGGGTGACAAACTTGATTGAAACTTAACATGGTATCAAGAGCCAATTAAAATTTTTTCTTTATCCTCGAACCAAACCCTAAAACTTTCGGCCTTCATCATCGCAGTGGTGCTCGACCACCATTGCATCACCCCTTCAAACCTATTCACGTGGCCCTAGGCGCGTAATCATGACTGAAAACACTTGAACGAACCCCGTCAAACCGGATCTTGTTTATTTCTTGGGATCTAATGATAATCCCGGAAACTTAATCACCCCAATTCAATTGAAAGATGTTATCTTTGATGAATCGTCACGTGCTATTCGTATGTCCTTGAATGCAAAACGCAAACTTGGCTTTATTGATGGTACGATTCCTAAACCTACCGATGCCGAACGACTTGCGGATTGGAGTACTGTTCACTCCATGCTAGTTTCCTGGCTCCTTAATTCGATTTCTCCTCCTTTTCGTGTCACTATCTCCTACTTTGAGGATGCCCATCAATTATGGAAGCATCTCTAGGATCGCTTTAGTGTCTCTAATGGCACACACATTAGTCAACTGATGTCTCAAATCAGTGAGTGCAAGCAAGCATCGGGCGAATCACTTGCTTCGTACTATGGACGCCTCGTGCGTTTGTGGGATGACCTTGCGACGCAGGAGGTCGCGCCGACCTGTGTCAAGACTGGTTCCGAGTGTCAAGTCACTCGCTTTCTTGACCTATTACGTGCTCATGATCGTCTTCATCGATTTTTGATCGGGCTTGATGATGCCTATGGTCCTATCCGTTCGAATCTACTTGCCCAAGATCCATTACCTACTGTGACACAAGCCTATCAATACGTAGCCCAAGAGGAACGCTTGCGGGGTCCAATCGCTACCTCTCTTCCGAACCCAGGTGAGGCTTTGGCCTTCAAAACTGATGGTCGTGGGAAAGATCGCAACTTTGATCATCCTACGACCTGCTCTCATTGTAATCGGGAGGGCCACGATGCTAGTGGTTGTTTTCAATTGATCGAATACCCAGAATGGTGGGGTGATCGCCCGCTCGCAGGGTGGGAGCGCGACGCGCGGCGAGCGCGCGGGACGCGACAGGGGTGCGTCGGGCGCACAGAATCAATCATGTGTCAGGCGCAGGTGCTCCGATAGCACGCGCGAATAAAGCAATCGTCAGCACATCTAGTGTGGCTTCGTCTTCGACGACTCGACCGACTGATGCAGCGAGTTTTGGCCTTGCGGGTCTCACTCTGGAACAGTGGTAGAATTTGTTAGATTTATTAAATCTTCCTAAGCCAAAAGATCGTCTGCCTGGTAAGTTTAATTGGATTATAGATACGGGTGCCACACATCATGTAACCGGCACGTTTTCGTTGTTGTATAATGTGCGGAAAATTAATGGGTGTCCCATAGGCTTGTCGGATGGAAGTACTGTTGATGCTACATATGAGGGAGATGTGTTTCTTCCTGGAAAAATGAAACTTGTGAATGTGTTATTTGTTCCCAATTTGGATTGTAACTTGATTTCTATTCCCCAGCTTTAGATTCTGAGAATTGTCTTGTCCAATTCACTAAAACATTGTGTGTATTACAGCACCGCAGGACGAGGACGCTGATTAGAGCGGGTGAACGAGAAGATGGACTGTTTTTTTTTTCGAGGGATTCCTCAGGCGAAGATCATGGTTGATGGCATGGCATCGATTGATTTATGGCACAAGCGTTTGGGTCATCCTTCAGAGAAAGTTCTGCGTCATTTACCGTGTGTGAGTTCATCTAGTATTAGTAGTTGCAATAAAGATGGGTGTGAAGTATGTTTTCGTGCCCATCAACCTAGAACTAGTTATCCTAGGAGTGATAGTAGAGCTAGTCGCATTTTTGAGTTGATTCATTGTGATTTATGGGCCCATATCGAACCAAATCTGCTTGTGGTGCTTCATATTTTTTAACAATAGTTGATGATTTTTCCCATACTGTGTGGATCTATTTGTTATATAATAAAATCGAGGTTGAAATTATGTTTTTGAACTTCATTGCCTTCATTGAGAGACAGTTTAATCAGATTACTAAACGTGTTAGAAGTGACAATGGAACTGAATTCAATTGTCTAAAACCATATTTTGCAAAACAAGGCATTATTTTTGAAACCTCATGAGTTAAGACTCCACAATAAAATGGACGGGTAGAACGGAAACATAGACATATTTTGAATGTGGCTAGAGCTTTGAGATTTCAAGCTCACTTACCATTGAAAATTTGGGGAGATTGTGTTCATGCGGTTTGTCACTTAATAAATCGCACTCCAATCGTACTTCTTGATTATAAAACCCCATATGAGTGTCTGTTTGGCAAACCTTCTAGTATGTCGGATATTCGAGTCTTTGGGTGCTTGTGCTATGCTTCCAATTTGAATCATAATGATGATAAATTTACGAGTAGGAGTCGGAAGTGTGTGTTTGTGGGTTACTCTTTTACTCAAAAAGGCTAGCAATTGTTTGATTTAGATACCCACACATATTTTGTTTCGCGAGATGTGAATTTTGTAGAGCATAGTATTCCTTTTGCTAGTTCTTCTCATGTGCCTGATGTGCATGTAATTGGTGATATGGAATGTTTTGATGATGATGATGTGACGCCTTGCCTTGAGGTTCCCGTGGGAGTTGAGGGGGGACATGGTGCTCGTGGGGGCGTGGGGCATGAGGTTGTGCCTGTGGCTGGCGCGGCACCTCCTGGTGCGGTGGAGGCTGCCGAGCCTAGTGTGGCTACTAGGCGTGTGGCCGAGCCACTCGCGGACGTGGCGGCAGGTGGTCCCGCAATGGGGCGGGGACAGGGAGTATGGAGGATGGTAGTGGTGCTTTGGGTAGGTGGAAACATGCTAAAATTCCTTCTAAGAAATTGCAGGATTATGTGACTCATATAGTTGTGAAAAAGAAAAGTCCATCTACTCAATCTACTGCTTCATCAAAGTCCTCAGGTACTCATATCCTATTACACATTATGTTAGTTGTGATAAATTTTCAAACAAACATCGCAGATATCTAGCTGCTATTACTGCAGGGAACGCTCCTAAATCTTTTAAGGAGGCTATGAAACATGAAGGATGGCGCCAGGTCATGGCTACAGAAATTCAAGCTTTGAAAGATCAAGGCACTTGGGAATTGCAACCGTTACCTCCTGGCAAGAAGGCGTTGGGAAATAAATGGCTGTATACGAAAAAATATGATGAGCAGGAAAAGTTGCAGCGATTGAAAGCCAGATTGGTTATATTTGGTCATCATCAGGTTGAAGGTATTGACTATAATGAAGCTTTTGCTCCTGTGGCAAAAATTACTATGGTTCGCACTTTCCTTGCTATTGCTGCTGTGAAAACAATGGAAAATTCACCAGATGGATGTTCATAATGCTTTTCTTCATGGTGATTTGGAAGAGGAAGTGTACATGAAGATTCCTCCTGGTTTTAACCAAAATCATAATAATCTGGTCTAGTAACTATTCAGGCACTATTCACAAATTTCACTTTGACTATTGTTTGTGATTTATACGTAAATAAAAATATAGTCATCTGGGATCTTGTTAGATTCGTCTAATATGTATTTCTTTAATATGTACTTTTTATAATTTTTACAAATATAAAATTAGAGATATATGTCCTCAAAGTATTGCGTTGTCATGCGTAAAAAGTGAAAGTGTAACATGTAAAAAACAACGGAGGAAGTATAAGAAAACCCTAGTCGTCCTCTTCCCTCCCTCTTTCTCTCCCTTCTCTTCCTAAAAACTTTGGTCTTTTTTTAGCTAGTACGGGGGCTACCATCATCTTTTTGATGATAGTAATCCTCAATTTATAAACGCGAGCTAGTTAGATGCGTGGGGGCATAGGGCGGGCTCGTAGTACCCTCTTTTCCTTTTCTTCACTTCGGTAGTGAATCACCCACTGAAAAAAGAGGCAAGCATGCGCGCTCTTATGCACTTGTTTTTTAATTTTTGTTGATAACAATCCTCCTTTCTTTCCTTATTAGTGAATTTTTTAACCCAATTATTGGATTCCATATCTTCATTAGTGGAGGATTGGAGTTTGGATTTTATTGTTTGTTGCAAAGATAAAGTTTATTGATGGTTTGCTATACAAATTTACAATCAATACTGAATTAATTTCGTACGCTCTCTACACGGTCCAATAAAAGATTTTTTCTCAAATTTACATCAGAATGATAGACACTCTCATAAAAGGTTGCATGATTCAGCGAACAAACAAGACTTATATTGAATTGTCATACTATGGTTTATTGTTATCACTGTTATATCATAGAAGAATTTTATTTGATTAAGTTAAATTTTGGTTCCTTTTTCATAAATATCGATTGTCAATAGAGGGTGTAAATGAGACGAGATAGCTCGCGAGCTACTCGAGATCAACTCGGTCAAAACTCGGTCAAAGCTCGACTCGGTGACTAATGAGTCGAGCTGAGCTACTACCTATTCAACTCGAAAAGCTTGTGAGAAACTCGAAAAAATTATATATAATACTTGTAATTTCAAATGATTCTCAAACTTTTTCAAAGAATTTAATCCATGAAATAAAATTAATACTAATATAAAAAAATATTTTCATGGTGGACTTTAATCATAGTTTGTCTTTCGATGATATTTAACAAGTCGAGCATAAGATTTTAAAGAGCCTTAGCCTTGGCTCGGCTCGAAAGCTCATGAACAAACTGAAAAAGTATTAAGATTATTAAAAACGATCTTTCATGTAAAATATTAAATGTCTCACATTGGTTTGTAGTGTAAACAATAGCTTTTTTTCTATATAAAATATTACTACTATAGCTATATTTATTGTTTGAATTTAAGTTGTCCCATATTGGTTGAGAAACAAAAGTTTAAGATTGTATTCTTCTATACATGGAACAATATTGCATTTCTTCATTGGGTGGAAACTATTGTTTTCTCTCAAAGTTTGTTTCATCAAATCCCACATTGGTTGGGCAATGAAACACTAACTTTTTTTTTCTCTATAAAAGGCTACTCCAAGTACCTAACTCAAAGTATATGGATTGACTCAAATTTGGGTTGAGCCTTGATTCAAGTATGAGCTCGAGCTTTGGGTTCGAGCTTGATTTGAGATTGAGTTTTAAGTTTCGAGTCTGATTCGAGTTCGAGCTCGAGTTCAGGATTTCAAGTTTGATTTTTTCATGCTCGCGAGTTTTCGAGTCGATTAGAGTTTGACTTCGAATTTTCGAATTCGAGTCGAATTTAAGCAAACTCAAGCTCCACTCGCATAATTTGCACCCCTAATTATCAATACCATATAACTTTTAATTACAGAAATTTATCTTATTCCTTAAATAATACTTCATTCGAGTTGAATTTAGGCAAACTCAAGCTCGACTCGCATAATTTGCACCCCTAATTATCAATACCATATAACTTTTAATTACAGAAATTTATCTTATTCCTTAAAAAAATACTTCATTTTTCCAATCCAAGTAATATGACAAAGGCCCAATCCATCCCTTCTTTTCATGTTGGCAGTTGGCCTACCATTGACGTCAATGATCGGTTCAATTGGCAATAAACAAAAATCAAATCTCAGAGCACCATTAATGGTGAATGAAAAAAAAGATCATCCCACTCTCTTTCTAACTTTCTCTCTCTAAAAAATTACATCCCACAATCTTTTCCCACTTTCTTCTTAATGGTGAACCAAAAAAAAAGATCATCCCAACTACTTTTTCCTACCCAACTACCTTTTACCCCACCCAATTATTTTTTCTCTCTCATCACCCAACCACCATTATACAATATTTTTATTATTTACTTTTTAATAATATTTAATATTTATTACTAATTGATAAAAAAATTAATTAAATAAATACATAATTAGCGTTTTTAGCATTAACTAAATTAAATGTACAAAAATATTGTTTATTTTTTTTAGAGTGTAAAAGTGGAAGATATTTCATATAAAATAAGCAAAATTATAGAAAATTAGTAAATAGCTAGAAAAAAAAAAGTTGTCCAAAATATTACAAAATGGGTCTCTATTTGTAGATCTCTGAAAAATAGAGCCATTGGTAATTTTTTAATTTTTTTTGGCTTTGTATTTTTTAAGATATTGCATTTTTAATATTTGTAATTGTATTATTTATCTAACCTTCGTCGAATTTGACAAGTGTCACCTCGACGCGCACGTCGAAAAATCGACACACGCGTCGAAATCGACGAAATATAATTTTTTTGGCTTTCTCTTAGCCAAAACGACGTCGTTTTGGTGAGCTCACCAAAACTCGTCGTTTTGCGAGAGAAAGCCAAAAAAATTATATTTTACTGATCGGGCGGTGGGTCCCACTCCCACGCCCGATCATCAATTCAATCGTTCCATACAAATTTTTTTTGCCAATCAACCCACAATCTTTGTTTCACTCACCATTAAGGGAGGTTTTTTAAGATTATGTACATGATCTTTTTTTAATTTTCACCATTAAGGATGCCCTCACTATCTTCCGAACATAAAATTTTTGTCCCATATAATTGTGCCATAATTTATGCCGCTCTGTCTGGTTTTAGTTTTGTTTTTTGAGGGGTTGTCTGATTAGTTAACCTTCGTAATTTCGTATACTTTAATCTTTTTACGTTTTTGCTATCATCAGCAATTCACGCTTGCTTGCTGCCATTGGTCAATGGTTGTCAATATTATGTATAAACTCACCCCACTAAATATTACTTGGAATTCCAATAGTAACCCTTAGAAAGCTCTCGTCACGAGTTCACGACTCACAAGTCACGACAACGTACAAAGTCCACTAAACTTGGTGTTTTCTCGCCAAAACCATTTGAATTTGTCCATCTATATATTTTATTCCAAAATTCCCTCTACATTATCACGGTGACTCTACCACGTGTCCACGACTATTGCCAAGTTTCGGTTTAAACTTGATAATTACTTCCTCTCTTTTTTAATTACACCATTTCATTTTAAAGCATTTTTTTTGCAAAATTAGCGGTTCTAGTAGTAGCTGTTAGCTGTTGCAAAGGCCGTAGTGGTTGGGAGTAACTGCTAGCGGTCTACTTAGCGTTTAATATAGTTGTTTAATTTAGGGGTATAAATGAGACGAGACAACTCGCAAGCTACTCGAGATCGACTCGGTCAAAACTCGATCTAAGCTCAACTCGGTTGAGCTTGAATCGAACTCGAGCTCAACTCGAGATGTTGGTGACTTGGTAAGTCGAGTTGAGCAACTCGATACTCGACTCGAAAACTCGTGAGAAGCTCGAATACCCAATTAAATAGCAAAATACCTAAATTCAATATTTTTCTACTTTATTGTTGCTTTTAACATGAGACACTTGCAAGCAACTCGACAACCTACTCGGTTAAAGCTCGATTAAATCAAAACTTGACTCGGTCAACGCTCGACTTGGTCAACGCTCAGTCAAAACTCGACTCAATTCAAACTCGCTACAAAATGCTAACGAGTCGAGTCGAGCTAGCTCAAGCTCGAACTCGACACCCCTAGTTTAATTAGAAGTGTTTGGGAACAATAGTTGTTGAAATTGTAAAAGACAAAAATTGCCTTTTATGCAAATATGAAATGAGCTAAAACAATTTCTTTAATTAGTTCAATATTTATATTTCAAAGAACTTACACAAAAAAAAGAGTATACGACTTTTTAACTAATCCAAGAAATGTATAAAATTTAAGATAATATTTAACTCTCAAAAAATTTATATTCCTATTTTAACTAAAATGCTTGTGCAATTTAGAGTATAAAATATTGTGAAATATTTGTTTTATCTTCTTTTTAAATAAATATTTAAATCACATCCCTGCTATTGTAAAAGAAAAAAATGAATTGACATAACATAGCAATTAATAAACATTAAAAGGAAAAAGAAATTAAAAACATTGGTTCACAATTCTATCTTATACTATTATATAGTGTTTATTCGCTAGACCGCTATCTATAAATCTCAAACGTTACATGTAGTAACGTTCTACAACCGCTACCCATAATCTACTCCAACTGCTACCCGCTACTACAACCACTACCTTACTAAACACTCATAATTTTCTTAAGTAGCGTTTTAATCTTGTTCAATCTCTACCCGCTACCTAAAACGCTAGTGCCAAATAGAACCAACTGAAGTCTTGTTAGATTCGTTTCAATGCAAGGATTCCAAATATCAAAATTTTATAACTTTTACTTATACGCAATTAGAGATATTGACGTTCAAAGAAGCGTCTCGGCAAACGTGAAAAATAAAATGGTGCAATTAAAAAAAAGCGAATGAAGTATAAAGCATAAAGGAAAAAGCAACAACAATAATATTAATTGTAACCTTTAATTTTAAAAACACAGCCATTAGACCTTGCATATAGAGGGACCCGACTTGAATCAGACTCAAATATGAATTGACTCGAGACCTGAAGCGACCCGTACTCGACACAAATCAGATAACTATACCGTTAACTATGATTTCCCACTATGAAGTGAAATAAATTGGCCTCAACACCCTGTACTATAGCTTTGGTGCACCAAACACCCCCAAGTAAGACTTATAGACAGAACACCTTCAACTAAGGCACTGTATGCAGTCCGTACCTTTAATGACGCCGGAGACCGGAATATCCACCGGAAAAGGTAGATTCTATTTTTTTTTTTTTTTTTATATTTCCCCCCTTTTTTTTCCTCTTTTTTAACCCTATTTTTTTCCCTAAACTAAAAAAAGGCACGTGCCTTTCTTATTTCTCATTTCCCAGCATTTTCTTCATCCTTCCCCAACTGAAGAGAAAGAGTCATCTTCAAAAAACGCCATTGTATGATTTTGTGAAGGTCATTCAATACCCAAATTATAGGATAATACTATGTTACTAATTAAAATCTATATACTTTTTACATAAAATTGTAAAGCAGTGAGATTGATCATGCCTCCTATGAAAATTACAAATAATAACAATAAATAGATAAAAAGAGACCTCGAAGCTAAAAAAATTAAAAAAGCCAAAATAAATCCAACCCAAAATCAAATGACCCAAATAACTAAAACCCATAAAATAAAAAAGTTGAAAACTTTATGATTTTCGAAAGAGAGAGAAGGAAAAACAATACCATGTCGGATGATTCTTTGGAATTCGAAGGAGTGTAAGCGGACATGAAAAGGGGGGGATTAGTACCTAATCCTCGACCTTTTTTCTTGGTTCGCGGGCTAAAATTGAATTTCTAGGGTTCCGGCGAGAATAGATGATATAGCAGTAGTTGAATTGAAGATGGTGAGAGAACTGAGAAGTGGCGCGGCTTCTCAAGAAGTATAATGACAGGCTCTCTTGCGCAATAAGACACCACACACCGACTAGCCCACCAATTGGTATTCGTCAACTCCCATTTTCGTTATGCGAATTTCACTCTTCAGAAATTAGGGTTCATATGGGAAGAAATAGGGAATTTGGGGAAGAAACGGAAATTTGGGTAAGAAACAGGAATTTGGGGAAGAATGTCCTCCAATTCAGTTGGGGAAAATGAGAAATAAGAAAGGCACGTGCCTTTTTTTAGTTTAGGAAAAAAAAATAAGGGTTAAATTAGAGAAAAATAAGAGGGGAGAAATGTAAAAAATAATAATAATAAAATAGAATCTCCCTTTTCCGGTGGACATTCCGGTCTCCGGCATCATTAAAGGTACTGACTGCACCCAGTGCCTTAGTTGAAGGTGTTCTGGCTATAAGTGTAACACCCCGTAATTTTCACTCTTTATTTTTGGTGTTAGTTTATTTTAAAATGATATTTTTTCGTAAAAATAAATAATTTATTATTTAGATTATTTTGGAACGTGTTGTGAAAATGTGTATATATATTTATATGTTGTGATATATTTATATATATATATTTATTTTAAGTTGTTAGTTATTTATTTTAAAGGTTATATTAATTTCGTTATTTGTTTAGGCGTTTAGGATGCTGTTTTGTCGCGTAGCGTTTTTGTAACGTTGTTGGACCGACTTGGGTGATGAACTGTTGCATCGCATGTGGCGTGCTAATGTGTTTATTATATTTATATTTATAATATAATTTATTAGAATTATTTTCATTATTAAGTATTTTCAAGGTTTAGGCGCGATTTAGGAATTAACCGTTTTATCGCGTATCGGGCTTTCGGAGCATGGATCGTTGTTGAATTTGGGCCGAAAGTTTTGTGTGGGTTTTGGGCTTGGGGCAGCCGGTCAAGTGAAGTAATAGGAGAGCCTTCTCCTTTTCTTTTCTCTTTTGTTTTTCTTAAGACTCTTTGATGCCTTATAACCCCCATAACCCCCCCTTAATGATTTCTTTAATTAAAACCTCATTAAACCTCTTAATTCACTTCAAATTCTGATTAGAAAATCAGAATCCTTTGGCTGCCATCCTCCAATATTTTCGTCCATCATCATCATCATCATCACCATTTTCATTCTCTCAAATTTTCTTCCTTTCTTCTCTTTGATAATTGTTCGTGAATTGTTTTTGTGGCTTTTTCCTTATACTTGGTGCTTGGAATTTGAAGAAGAATAGGGTCACACGCCTATTGTGGGGATTTCCAGAAGTTTTCAGCTCGCCTCCGACGATCCAGGTAACTAGTTGTTATCCTAGAATCATAGTGATTAGAGTAGTATTCGGTATTAGATTAATACGTTAGGAATTATCTAAAATACTTTTTGAATGAGATTTTTGACGAAATTTTACATGAACATACGTGACACATGCTATGTGAATACTGTGTAGATAAAAATAATTTTTGCATGATTTTTAATATTTATTTGATTTAATTAGTATTTTGTACGTTTTTGGCTAAATTTCATAATAATTATTGAACGACTGTTGAAATTGATGAAATCATTTTTATTAGATCATGTTACATGCGTATAATGTATTCCATGCCTTATAATAATTTTTACCTACTGTTTACTGTTTTAATTAATTGATATATCTGTTTTTGTAATTTCTGTTCTGTCAGTATATAATTCATGAAAAATATTTTTAGAGGATGAAAAATTTATTTATTTGAATAATATGTATTTCCGTGAGTTTTTACATGTTATGTGAATTTTTGGTAATTTTTGGGCGTCTTTTTATATTTTTAATTATTATTATGGCTTATTTGAGGAATATGTATATTAACTGTTAAAAATACTTTTTGAGTTCGAAAATTATAAATAAAAATTGTACCATGTCAGTAGGGCCATTAGGGTCGTATGATAAGTTTTGTGTGATTTTACTGCTCGAATTTGTTAGTTTCATAATTATTATGGTGTTTTTGTGATGAAATTGAGGATACACTTTTAAATTGTTTGAAGGCTTGTAAATCAGATATAATTTATAATTTAATATATTCTGGGTTGCTTATTTTCAGTAGTATACAGTATGCATCATTTTGGTAACCACATGTTTAGGTTTGATTTATGGAATAAAATGATTTAATTGTTATTACTCTTTTAATGAATATGATTTAGAGTTAATTGGTGATGTATTGGTGATTGAGTGTGGTTGCTGTAAAAACCAGTATATTGTAATTTTTGATGTTTGGGAATGTTCAAGTGTTATTGTGAGAATTATTTGTTGATTATTGTATAAGTGATTTATTCTGAGGAATTATGAAGAACTGTTTGATGAACTGTGGGTATAAGGCCGGGTGGCATCCCCTTTTTGATGAATATTTTTGATGAATGATACTTAGTTTGTATGCATGATTGTATTTTGAGATAAGAATATCCGGTGGGATAGATGTAGTCCCCGGTTAAGAACATGCCAACCACCTGGTTTGCGAACTAGGGGTACACCTGGGTTAATTGTTGTCGTCCGAGAGGTCAGGGAGTTCTGCGTGTTCTACCCTGCATCGGGAGTTTGGCCATTCTTAGACACAGGCAGTGGGGAACGTAAGCCCATAGATCGACCTGAGATTGCGATCTGACAAACCTTAGGAAGTGATTTGCGAATCACTGGCGTTCGGTTTCTGACTCAATAACTTGTTGTATTTTGATTTATTATTATTATTTATTTATATTGGAATTATGTCACTCACTATATTTACTTATTGTTGATGATCTCTTGATTTATCTATGAGCCTTAAGATTTCTATGTGCATGATATGATGTAATGATTGCATGTTATTCCTTTCTTAGTAATCTACCTCTGAATGGTGCTTTGATTGCTATTGTTCTGGGAGAACCGCTAGTTACTCCCCACTGACCGTGGAAATATGTAATATAATCTTGCGAGATGGAAATGAATGCTAGGCTTTTGACTTGCTTGGGCTAGCAGTGTGAGAGTTGATTGTGAGAAGAAGCTTCTAGTACTGTTTTTGGTAGATGAACTCTATATAGACCATAGGGAGACTTATTTTTGGATTGCTTTCAAGGATATTAGTTTTATTTAAGTTTATTTTGGGAGACATGCATGTCTCATGGTATTTTGGATTTGATAGTATGATACAATTTGGGATACTTCTTTTATGTTAGAACTATGATGTTTACTCGGAGATTTATTCCCTTTTAAGCTATGAATTTTGAGTTATTATCTTTATTTATTGTTTTAGAGTAGCATAACCGTCCCGACGTTATTTCCGCTAACGTCATTTTTAGTATTTCTTAATTAGACTTTGTTAGTATCTTAGTAGTAGAAGGACGGGGTGTTACAGTTGGTATCAGAGCAAAACGCTCCTAAACTCTGAAAAAGAGTTGCTAATGATTCTTTAGAATTATTAGTTAGCCATAGGATATAAAATTTGTTTAGAATTATGTTTAGTTGTTTCACTATAATGAGAGTGTTATGGGTAGAGTAAGTAAAGGGAAGCCTTATGGGAATGTGGTGTGCTCTCATGCTTATGGAGCATATGTTATATGTATAGTTACTTGTATTATTGGTGGAATTAGTCTACCAAGTTTGCTAATCTTATTTGCAGGGCCTCTTACATGTAATTTATTTTCTCTTTTATCAGAGTGCGCAGCGAAAGCGAAGTAATTTATAGCCTTCTCTGTTTAGTTGTGTTTAATTTGTTTTGTGTTTTGCAATTTAGAAATAAGCTTTAATTTTATTTTAATATAATCATGTGTGTTGCATTGCATTTATTTTATTTGATGGTTGTTTGATAGTATATGTTATTATGTGAGACAGTATATATTTTCTGTTCTTTTTCAATTAAGTGTTGTTTATTATGTGAGTACTACGTATCTGTTTTATTATTTACAAAACTTTCTAGTTTGAATTTATATTCCAAATTATATTTTAGATCTTTGAACTTAATAAATTTTATACTTATGTTAGAGTTATTTTCTGACTTTCAAATTTTGTTATTGTTAATATTTTGACATACTCTTTTGAAAAACGTTTTATTTCAATTGTCTTCAAATTTCTCTTACCGTTTTTGACCATCTATATTTATAAATATTTTTCTTTTGATATTTTTTGTTTTTCATGCTAATCCTTGTTCAGCCTTTAATTATGTTAATAAGTTTTGTAGTCTTTGAAAATAAAAGTACCCTAATGAGTTGTTTTGGTGTTAGTTTGAAAAGTAGATGTAAACTATTTTGTTTTAAAGGTTAGCATTCAACAACTTTTATTTTACTTACTAATTTACTTTTCTTATTAGCATTATTTTTCAAACTCAAATGTGTGAAAGGATCTCATTTACCATATGTTGTTTCTTGTTTAAATATTTAGTGTTTTCTCATTTCATAGCAAAATGTTGGTTGTTTTCAATACTTCTTATTTAATTCTTTGGTTTTGACTGATCTGTTTTATATTCTTTGAAAACGAAATTTATATACTCAGTCTAAAATTTAAACTTGTTTGAGTTGATATTAAGTCATAATGGGTGATTCCTTTAACTTGTATGTCAATTTGATAAGTCTAAATTTTAAACTTGTTTGAGTTGATATTGAGTCATAATGGGTGATTCCTTTGACTTGTATGTCAATTTGATAAGTTGACGTATTTTATCTGTTTTGATTTAATTTCTTTTTTTGAGTTGACATTAAGTTTATATTGGGTGATTCCAGTAAACTCTAATGTTGATTTGATAAGAAGGCTTTCAAATATTGTTTTGTTGATACTAGATTGCAGTGGGTGGTTCCATGCATATTTGTGTCGACTTGGCAAATTTTATAATTGTTGTTAATACTTTATTACTTTATCGCCTATTTATTATTAGTGTTTCGTCGTTGTGAAATTTATTTTAAAGTTTTCAATTTCTTTTGCGAACTTTAATTTTCATATATATGTTTAGGAGGCGTACGCTCTTATAACATATGTCATGACTTGTGTTCGTAAGTGCTATTTTAATAAAGCAGCTAGCTACTCTTTATTAAAGTGTTCTTATCTCTTTAAGTGGAGTATAAGCCCGTGTGGTTAGCTCTATTTAAATTGGTTTGACTATCTATTTACGAACTTTTTTTCTTCTTCGTTTCTTTTCTCAAAATATTTATGTATGATCGGATTTATTCTTTTTATAATTTTACGTAAATATTTATTCCTGCTTCTTTTACAAAATTACATATAGCTTATTGTGCAAATGTTTTTACCTCAAACTTTCCACTTGTATTTGGTTCTTTCACATTGTATAAATGATGGTTGTTACCATGCTTCTTTACTGTACAACTCTTTTGGTCTTCCAAAATAAAATATATATTATTTGAGTTATCAAATTTTTATACCTGCAAGGTTGTTTAGTTCTTAACTAAATTCATCGATTTATGTTTTCTTAATGTTCTTTGTCTAAAGTATTTTCTTTTGTCTCTTGGTTGTTTTTAAGTTTCGAGGACGAAACTCTTTTAAGGGGGAGTGATTGTAACACCCCGTAATTTTCACTCTTTATTTTTGGTGTTAGTTTATTTTAAAATGATATTTTTTCGTAAAAATAAATAATTTATTATTTAGATTATTTTGGAACGTGTTGTGAAAATGTGTATATATATTTATATGTTGTGATATATTTATATATATATATTTATTTTAAGTTGTTAGTTATTTATTTTAAAGGTTATATTAATTTCGTTATTTGTTTAGGCGTTTAGGATCTTTGTTTTTGTCGCGTAGCGTTTTGTAACGTTGTTGGACCGACTTGGGTGATGAACCTGTTGCATCGCATGTGGCGTGCTAATGTGTTTATTATATTTATATTTATAATATAATTTATTAGAATTATTTTCATTATTAAGTATTTTCAAGGTTTAGGCGCGATTTAGGAATTAACCGTTTTATCGCGTATCCGGGCTTTCGGAGCATGGATCGTTGTTGAATTTGGGCCGAAAGTTTTGTGTGGGTTTTGGGCTTGGGGCAGCCGGCCAAGTGAAGTAATAGGAGAGCCTTCTCCTTTTCTTTTCTCTTTTGTTTTCCTTAAGACTCTTTGATGCCTTATAACCCCCATAACCCCCCTTAATGATTTCTTTAATTAAAACCTCATTAAACCTCTTAATTCACTTCAAATTCTGATTAGAAAATCAGAATCCTTTGGCTGCCATCCTCCAATATTTTCGTCCATCATCATCATCATCATCACCATTTTCATTCTCTCAAATTTTCTTCCTTTCTTCTCTTTGATAATTGTTCGTGAATTGTTTTTGTGGCTTTTTCCTTATACTTGGTGCTTGAAATTTGAAGAAGAATAGGGTCACACGCCTATTGTGGGGATTTCCAGAAGTTTTCAGCTCGCCTCCGACGATCCAGGTAACTAGTTGTTATCCTAGAATCATAGTGATTAGAGTAGTATTCGGTATTAGATTAATACGTTAGGAATTATCTAAAATACTTTTTGAATGAGATTTTTGACGAAATTTTACATGAACATACGTGACACATGCTATGTGAATACTGTGTAGATAAAAATAATTTTTACATGATTTTTAATATTTATTTGATTTAATTAGTATTTTGTACGTTTTTGGCTAAATTTCATAATAATTATTGAACGACTGTTGAAATTGATGAAATCATTTTTATTAGATCATGTTACATGCGTATAATGTATTCCATGCCTTATAATAATTTTTACCTACTGTTTACTGTTTTAATTAATTGATATATCTGTTTTTGTAATTTCTGTTCTGTCAGTATATAATTCATGAAAAATATTTTTAGAGGATGAAAAATTTATTTATTTGAATAATATGTATTTCCGTGAGTTTTTACATGTTATGTGAATTTTTGGTAATTTTTGGGCGTCTGTTTATATTTTTAATTATTATTATGGCTTATTTGAGGAATATGTATATTAACTGTTAAAAATACTTTTTGAGTTCGAAAATTATAAATAAAAATTGTACCATGTCAGTAGGGCCATTAGGGTCGCATGATAAGTTTTGTGTGATTTTACTGCTCGAATTTGTTAGTTTCATAATTATTATGGTGTTTTTGTGATGAAATTGAGGATACACTTTTAAATTGTTTGAAGGCTTGTAAATCAGATATAATTTATAATTTAATATATTCTGGGTTGCTGATTTTCAGTAGTATACAGTATGCATCATTTTGGTAACCACATGTTTAGGTTTGATTTATGGAATAAAATGATTTAATTGTTATTACTCTTTTAATGAATATGATTTAGAGTTAATTGGTGATGTATTGGTGATTGAGTGTGGTTGCTGTAAAAACCAGTATATTGTCATTTTTGATGTTTGGGAATGTTCAAGTGTTATTGTGAGAATTATTTGTTGATTATTGTATAAGTGATTTATTCGAGGAATTATGAAGAAGCTTTGATGAACTGTGGGTATAATGCCGGGTGGCATCCCCTTTTTGATGAATATTTTTGATGAATGATACTTAGTTTGTATGCATGATTGTATTTTGAGATAAGAATATCCGGTGGGATAGATGTAGTCCCCGGTTAAGAACATGCCAACCACCTGGTTTGCGAACTAGGGTTACACCTGGGTTAATTGTTGTCGTCCGAGAGGTCGGGGAGTTACGCGTGTTCTACCCTCGCATCGGGAGTTTGGCCATTCTTAGACACGGGCAAGGTGGGGAACGTAAGCCCATAGGCCGACCTCGGAGATTGTGATCGACAAACCTTAGGAAGTGATTTGCGAATCACTTGGCGTTCGGTTTCGACTCAATAACTTGTTGTATTTTGATTTATTATTATTATTTATTTATATTGGAATTATGTCACTCACTATATTTACTTATTGTTGATGATCTCTTGATTTATCTATGAGCCTTAAGATTTCTATGTGCATGATATGATGTAATGATTGCATGTTATTCCTTTCTTAGTAATCTACCTCTGAATGGTGCTTTGATTGCTATTGTTACGGGAGAACTGCTAGTTACTCCCACCGACCGTGGAAATATGTAATATAATCTTGCGAGATGGAAATGAATGCTAGGCTTTTGACCGCTTGGGCTAGCGAAAGGTGAGAGTTGGTTGTGAGAAGAAGCTTCTAAGTACTTGTTTTTGGTAGATGAACTCTATATAGACCATAGGGAGACTTATTTTTGGATTGCTTTCAAGGATATTAGTTTTATTTAAGTTTATTTTGGGAGACATGCATGTCTCATGGTATTTTGGATTTGATAGTATGATACAATTTGGGATACTTCTTTTATGTTAGAACTATGATGTTTACTCGAAGATTTATTCCCTTTTAAGCTATGAATTTTGAGTTATTATCTTTATTTATTGTTTTAGAGTAGCATAACCGTCCCGACGTTATTTCCGCTAACGTCATTTTTAGTATTTCTTAATTAGACTTTGTTAGTATCTTAGTAGTAGAAGGACGGGGTGTTACAATAAGTCTTACTTTGGGGTGTTTGGTGCACCAAAGCTATAGTACAGGGTGTTGAGGCCAATTTTGCCTAATATTAATTGTAATCTTTAATTTTAAAAACACTGCCATTAGACCTTGCATATAGAGGGACCCGACTTGAATCAGACTCAAATATGAATTGACTCGAGACCTGAAGCGACCCGTACTCGACACAAATCAGATAAACTTAAATGACCCCGAACTATACCGTTAACTATGATTTCCCACTATGAAGTGAAATTTACTTTGTTAGTTAGTTTAATAATATCTCTTATATGTTATTTATAAGTATTGAATTAAAATATTTTATTTTTGTTATTATTTTATTTATTAATTATATAAGTAATTCAGATATTTATTTGGCCTGAAATGGACCCGACTCAATTGCATAGAATCGTAACAAATCTCGACTCGAAAGTAAGAAGGCTTGGAACATACCTGAATTGTGTAGGATTATAAATACTATAAGCGGAATTTCATGAATCACATTCATAAGCACTTAAAACAGGATCTCATGCATATACATTCAAGGATCACATAATAGTTAAGAATTAACCTTTGACACGTGATTTCCACTAAGCTCTTCAAGATCCGGAGATAGAACCGCAATTGAGATTCCTCTACTAAGTCCACCAATCCTGATCAACGCTCCACCAATGCTAGTTGGAAGGAAGAGGGATTCTACTATTTCTTGGAGCAGTATTACGTGACTTTTGAAGAGAGAGAATAGGAGAGAGAAAATATTGAGAGATACAATATCTTTTATTTTCTGATTCCTTAACTAATTATAGGAGTAATTAGGTTAAGCAATCCCACTCCCCTTCTCCCTCTTGGCCGACCACCCTAAGGCCCTTTATGGGCTCTAGGTTTTCTTTTGTTGATCTAGAAATAATGTGTGACCTTGTAGGATTCATTTAAGTGGGCTTTGGGTTTATTATTTACTAACCCAAAGGTCTATAGCATTCTCTAGGAAGACGTAAAGACGACCCAATTAAATGAATTTATTATCTCCATAATATGATCCATAGTATATTTAGTAATTGTATTATAGTCAAGGACACAATTCCTTCAATCTCCCACTTGTCCGAGACGAGTGTGCAATCTTCAAATTCCTTAAGTCTCTCAGTGTCCAATTTGATAGTATGACCATATTTCTATGTCATCCATACTAGTCTTCAAATTAATCCTTGAAATCCAAGTTCGAATTGACAAACAAATGATCATCATATAATCCATTTGAGCACGGCCATGTATTTTTCAATTCTCACTCTTCAAGGGGACAAGACACCTATCCTATCTCACATAGGAGGACTTTTCAATCTTGTGGCAACCAAAACTCTCACTCAACTTTTAGCACAACCCGAACGCTGCCTTTATAGTCCCCTTTTACGTCATGACGTTTGACCGCATCAAAGTTATACCAATCATTAGGCTAGGTAGTGTTCCACTCATGTCTTAGAATCCACTAATATAATTACTAAGTTATAGAAACTTCTAAGTAGGTCTGTTCGATCATGTATCAATTATACATGTCCATATGATTGACTAAACATATCCATGTTCCCATAGCCCATGAAACGGCGCTATCAATCAATCTTATATGCTAATCCTTTAATAAGTCGTTTATGTCCAATTTAATGACTTAGATTAGGAACTATAATATTCTATGAATCTGTTCACTTATGGTGTTTCATTTATCAAATCACATATTTGACAAAACCATTAAATTCAAGATATATTTTGGACATTTTATTTAATACCAAACCAAAATTAAATAAGACAAAATTTATTTCTCATAAACATAAAATAGCAAAACCATGTCTCTACATTGTAACAAGTTTCTCTAAACCTAGTACAATTTAAAGCCACTCTAACATTTGCTTCAAGCCTGTAGCCCTAGCGTGACACTCATGCATGCTTGGGTTGAGGTAGTGGTTTAGTGAGCGGATCAGCCACATTCTCATCCGTGTGAACTTTCCTGTCAACTATCTCCCGAATGAGGTGATACTTCCTCATTACATGTTTGGATTTATTATGTGATCTCGGTTCTTTTGCTTGCGTAATAGCACCATTGTTATCACAGAACAACTCAATCCCTTCCAGAACACTAGGTATGATATCCAGCTCTGTCAAGAACTTCTTTATCCAAACCGCTTCTTTAGCCGCCTTCAACCGCTAAATATTCCGATTCCGTCGTAGAGTCTTTACGGTGCTTTGCTTTGAGCTCTTCCAACTCACTGCTCCTCCATTTAGACAAAAGACGTACCCTGACTGAGAGCGGTAATCATCTCTGTCGGTTTGGAAGCTCGCATCAGTATAACCTTTAACAACCAACTCACTTTCACCTCCATAGACTAAGAACATGCCTTTAGTTCTTCTCAAGTACTTAAGGATGCTCTTAGCTGCAATCCAATGTGCTTCCCCTGGATTTGCTTGGAACCTGCTACACATGCTCAAGGCATATGCAACATCTGGTTGAGTACTTATCATGGCATACATGATAGATCCTATAGCCGAAGCATAAGGTATGCTACTCATTCGTTTTAACTCAGCAGGCTCAGTCGGGCACTGACTCTTGCTAAGCGATATGCCATGTGACATGGGAATGAATCCTCTCTTCGAGTTTTCCAGGTTGAACCTTGCAAGAACTTTATCAATATAAGTTTCTTGACTTAGTCCAATCATCCTTCGAGATCTATCTCTATGGATTTTAATTCCCAGTATGTACTCAGCTTCTCCAAGGTCCTTCATGGAGAAACAACTTTTCAACCATTCCTTGACTGACTCAAGCATTGGTATGTCACTTCCCATGAGTATTATGTCATCTACATACAATATCAAGAAGACTAAGCTGCTCCCACTAAACTTCTTGTAAACACAAGACTCTTCTTCGCTTTTGATGAAACCAAATTTCTTGATTGCCTCATCAAATCAAAGATTCCAGCTCCGAGATGCCTGCTTTAATCCATAATTGGATCTTTGAAGATTGCAAACCCTTTTAGGATTTTCTGGATCCTCAAAACCCTCAGGTTGTGTCATGTACACATCCTCATTCAAGAACCCATTCAAGAATGCGGTTTTGACATCCATCTGCCAAATTTCATAATCATAAAATGCAGCAATCGCTAAAAGTATCCGAATTGACTTAAGCATTGCTACTGGAGAAAAGGTCTCATCATAGTCTATACCATGAATTTGCCTGAATCCTTTTGCAACCAGTCTTGCTTTATAGACATAGACATTTCCATCTTTGTCTGTTTTCAATTTGAACACCCACTTGCATCCAATAGGGTTAACCCCATCAGGCAAGTCGACCAGGGTTGAAACTTTATTCTCAGACATGGAGTCTAACTCGAATTTCATGGCCTCAAGCCATTTCTCAGAGTCTGGGCTCGTCAAAGCTTGTTTGTAGGTAGTAGGTTCTGAATTCTTCAAAATCATAATTTCAGAGTTTTTAGTTAATAGGAAATCAACCAACCTCTTGTTTGAAATCCTTGGTCTACTCGACCTACGCGGGGACTGAGCAACAAGAGAAATGTTCTCTTCACCTTCTTGAAGATTTTCGCTTGAATTAGATTCAAGTGGGACGGTAGGAGGTTCACGAGTTGAATACGTCACCTCCTGAACTAGACTTTCGTCTTGTCGGGCCGTCTCTGACATGGTCTGAGCCACGTCCAGTTGTTGCTCATCTCGAATTTCGTCGAGAATTATTTTACTCCCACTTGTCTTTCTAGAAACAAATTTCTTTTCAAGAAAGACACCATCACGAGCAACAAGCACTTTGTTCTGTTGACGGTTTATAGAAGCAATAACCCCTTGTCTCTTTTGGGTATCCCACAAAGAGACATTTATCTGACTTGGGTGCAAGTTTGTCTGAAAGTAAACGTTTTACATATACCTCACATCCCCAAATCTTAAGGAAAAACAAGTTTGGAGTTTTTCCATTCCATAACTCATATGGAGTCTTTTCTACAACCTTTGACGGGCTCTTGTTTAGTGTGTGTGCAGCTGTTTCGAGAGCATATCCCCAAAAAGAAATCGGAAGATCAGCAAGACTCATCATTGATTGAACCATATCCAATAAGGTTCGATTCCTCCTTTCAGATACACCATTTAACTGCGGTGTTCCTGGCGGAGTCAATTGTGAAAGAATTCCACAATCCTTCAAATGATAATCAAACTCTTGGCTCAAATACTCGCCACCACGATCGGATCGCAGGGCTTTGATTGGCTTACCAAGTTGATTTTGTACTTCATTTTGGAACTCTTTGAATTTGTCAAAAGATTCTGACTTATATTTCATTAAGTAGACATATCAATATCTACTCAAATCATTAGTGAAGGTAATGAAGTAGTTAAACCCTCCCCTTTCCTTTGTGCTCATAGGGACACAAACATCTGTATGTATGAGGCCCAAGAGATCGCTGGCCTTTTCACCCTTTCCAGTAAATGGTGACTTTGTCATTTTCCCCATCAAGCATGATTCACATACATCAAATGATTCGAAATCAAATGATGGAAGAATACCATCCTGTTGTAACTTTTGGATGCGCTTTTGGTTTATATGACCCATTCGCTTTTGGTTTATATGACCCATTCGACAATGCCAAATGTAGGTTAGGTTTGATTCATTTGATTTTTGTTTCTTGCTATCTATGTTATAGACTTGTAATGACCTATCCAGCAAATATAAGCCATTTATCAATTAGCACTAGCATAGAACATATTATTATAAGAAATGGAACAACATTTGTTCTTAATTTCAAAACAAAAACCCTTCAGAATCCAAAACAGAAACAAAAATTATGTTCTTAGTTATCGAAGGAACAAAATAACAATTATTTAGTTCTAAAACAAAGCCAGATGGCAAATGCAGACTATAGCTTCCTATGGCAAGTGTAGCAACCCGTGCTCCATTTCCAACGCGAAGCTCTACCTCGCCCTTTTCCAGCCTCCTACTTCTTTTTAGTCCCTGCACATCATTAACTATGTGAGAACCACAACTGGTATGCAATACCCATAAAGAAGTAGAAGTCAAATTGATTTCTATAACAAACACTAGTGGAAAAAACCTTATATGTCACTTAGTATCAGATGCGGTTTTTGTAAAACCGCATTCGAAAATCAACCAAAAATTGGGAGGGAAATTTGGCAAACAAAATCTGATGCGGTCCAAAAAAACCGCATCAGATTTAAAATCTGAAGAGGTTTTTCCTTAACCTGATGCGGTTTGGTGGACTGCATCAGATTTCTTACTTTTTTTAAAAACCGCGCACTGGCCCAATTGATGTGGCAAAATCGCTAGCCCAATGTGCCAAAATCGCTGGCCCATCTTCCTAATAAAACCTAACCCTAAAACAAATTCACACCATTCCCCTCTCTCTCTCACCCCGCCCCATCTTCTCTCTCACCAGCCCCCATCTTCTCTCTCACCTCCCCGTCTTCTCTCTCCTCACCTCCCCAGTCTTCTCGCTCCTCACCTAAACCTCACTATCTCTCCTCGCCCTTTCACCGACACACACCACACACGACAATCACCACCAACCAACCACCAACCTTTTGTCGTCGTCACCGCCTTCATTCGACATGACTTAGGGTTTGTTTGCCGCTGTCAAAACTCGCGACCCATTTCAAATTGGTTGCGATTTCGAAGAAAAAACATGCAGATAAGGATTTCGATTGCTCGAAACCGTCAAAACTCAGATGCGGATGAGGATTTCGATTGCTCGAAGCCGTCAAAACTCGATTGCTCGAAGCCGTCAAAACTCAGATGAGGATTTCGAAGAAAAAATGCAGATGAGCATTTAATTTCTGAATTTCGAACAAAAAAAAGTTATTTTTTTCATCTTTTAATTTCTGGATTTTTGTAATACTTGAATATTCAGATTTATTTTTAATTCCTTTAGTTTTTGTTTCGTTTAGTTGGTGTTGGTTTTTGTAATTATTTTGGAAATTTGTTTGTATTTTTTTTGTTTTTTTTGTAATTATAATGTAATTTAGTTGTCATTTTCTATTAATTTTTGTTTTGGTGATTTATGTAAATCACATGATCTTTAATTTATAGTTTCGTTATTTACTAATTTTATATATTCAGATTTCTCTACATATTTTGGCCTATGGATTGATTTCGTTTTGGTTTAGGTTTAGTTTTGGTTTTGGTTTAGTTTTGGTTTAGGTTTAGTTTTGGCAGCGCGCGTTTTTTTTTTTATTTTTCACCACACTCACAATCTGATGTGGTCATTGTGGAAAACCGCATCAGATTCCACTATACTAATGCGGTTTTTAACCGCATCAGTTTTTTTAGTTAGCTGATGCGGGCCCATCTGATGCGGACCAAAACCGCATCAGTAAGCCCGGTTTTGACCGCATCAGATGGGCTTTTTTCCACTAAGGAAATATACCTGAAGTGGAAGCACCAGACTTCTTTTCCTCCAAGTATAGAGGGCAGTTCCTCTTCCAGTGTCCTATCTTGTGACAATGGAAGCACTTGCTTTCCGCGGCCACCTTTGGCTTGGCGGTTGGCTTAGGTTTTTCAGCAACAACGGCAACTTGCTCGCCTTTGTCCTTCTTTCCTGCCCATTACTTCTTAAAACCCTTTCCCTTCTGAACCATTAAAACCTCTTTCTTTGGTTCTTTAGGGATATTCCTCTCAGCATTGACCAACAATCCGTGCAACTCTTGCAAAGTCTTTTCAGACTCATTCATGTTGAAGGTCATCCTGAACTGATTGAAGTTGTCAGGCAATGAGTGGAGAATAATGTCAGTAGCCAACTCAACCCTATAAGCGAATCCAAGTCGTTCCATGTTTTCAAAAAGACCCATCATAGCGAAAACATGGGGGCCAACAGCTTGACCCGGCTTCATGTGACATTCTAGTATCTCTCTATTGGTCTCATACCGCTCAACTAGGGCCTGTGTTTGAAACATGGCCCGCAGCTCTTGCATAATGGTATAAGCATCTTTGGTTTCGAACCTCTTTTGGAGGTCCGGCTCCATGGCTGCTATCATTAGGCAAGTGATCGGTACAGACCTATCATTAGCCTGCTTAGCACGACGTTTGTCGGCTTCAGTCGACTCATCAGTAATCACAGGAAGTGGGGTTTCTAAGACATCCTCTCGACCCTCAGACCTCAATACGAGTCTTAGGGTTCTCTCCCAGTTGATGAAGTTTTCACCATTCAGCCTGTCCTTTTCAAGGAAAGGACGAATGTTGAAAACAGAGTTGTTGTTGTTGTTAGACATAGTATCTACAAACAGAATAAACAAAAGCAAAGTTCAAAATTATGTTTATAAAACAACCTAAAACATGCAAAGGTTTCTAGGTTGATCACCTATTCAATTTTAATGTCCCATTTGAATAAGTGAATACAAGATCCTATCAACATGCAATACTAAGTAGACGGAGGCCTTATCTTAACGTTACATTCTTAAGGTAAGTAAACTCCTTTACTAATTATAACACTTTATAATTATTGTTTAGATTGGTAAACATCGCATGCTTAACTATCTCTTGCTTCAAAACCCAAAACGCTTTTGATGATTTTGTTAAGGATAACCATACTAAGTAGTAAAATTCACAATTTTACCTTATCTCCCAAAATTAATGATAATACCCTGCGGAGGCATGACCTATTATTATTAATTAAGGGTTAATAAGCACTTTATGTTTGGAAAAGATAACCTTAATATTTGCGGGACCTAAGTTTATTATGTTGTTATGAATTAGTGAACTCTAGCGCATTGATAACCAACATACAATAAACTTATAAGCATTTTAAATAATAATAAAATGCAAAAATAAATATGATATAGTATGGCCCCTAATCCTAAGAACTAAGCATCTTGATTGGGCTCCTCCTTGAACTCTTCATGGATCTCCATCCACCTTAGCCATGGGCCTTCTCTTGATGGGCTCGTCTTTGGATTACATAAGTATCAAAATAATTTAAATAATATCTAAATTAAATAAATTACAAAAATACTTAACGATACGCAAATCATATTTAAATTACAAGAATACATCACGATACGCAGATCGTATTTTCTAACTTAAATTTGGGCCATACTAGTCATTCATAGCAATTATATCAAATATAAAATGCCACATCATAATATCACTTATTATTCTTGCCATCAATCAAAATATCAAATATTCTTAATTATAGCAAGTAGATAAAATATTTAAGTAATTCCTAACCACCTAAAGATTCTATCCTAGAAAATCTAGTCTACTAATTTTAATTACATTAAAGAATAAAATTATGGAATTATTTATCTGAAAATCTGCTCAAAATCCTGAAAATCTATTTTAATGATTTTCCAAAAAAAAAAATATGTTTTAATGATTTTTTTTTAAAAAATCGCTGCTGGGCAGCAGCAAAACGTGGCTAGTAAGCCACGCTGCTGCTGCCGTAGCCCTGGCTGCCCACCATTGACCACCTGGAGCAGCCACTGTGGCCCCACCAGCAGGTGGTTGCGCCACTCAGCCACGGCTGCTCCTCCTCCCTTTTTTATTTTTGTTTTTGTGGGAAATAAATTTGATTACAACTTCTTGTAAATTAATATAGTGATCAAATAAAATTAAACATAAAATCCTTTATGCCTAATTCTGAAAATTAATTTAAATCTCTATTTTAATTAATTTTAGGGCTATTCATATCAATTAACCTTAAATTCACATAAAACTCCTTTTACATGAATTAATTTTTCATACATAAACAATTTAAATATGAAAAATCAGATTAATTATATGAGTTGAATTTTATAAATTAACATAAAATCTCTATTTTAATTTAATTTTAGCATTATTCATATATATTAATCTCTTAATTCACACAAAACTCTTTTCACATGAATTAATTTTCATATATAAACAATTTAAATATGAAAAACAGATTAATAATATAAATATAACTCTCGAAATTTTTGAAAAATTTGAGATCTAAAATTGAATTTTAATTTCGAAAATTAGGGTTTTATTTTAAAAATTCGGGCATTCAAAATTAATTTTGAAATTCGAAAATTAGGTCAAATTATGTTAAAAAATTTCGGCCAAACCAAAAAAAATTCGAATTTCAAAATTTTTAGGTCGAATTAATAAAAAAAAATTCAGCTATTATGCAAATTAAATCAAATTTAATTAATCCAATTAAATAAAACATCCATAATTCAATTCCTCCCCTTAATCAAATTAAAATTAGTCATACACATCAAAATAAATCTAATCATTATGACCAAAAATCTATATGCAAGAGACTAAAACTGATACCACTGTAGGATTATAAGTACTATAAGCGAAATTTCATGAATCACATTCATTAGCACTTAAAACAGGATCTTATGCATATACATTCAAGGATCACATAATAGTTAAGAATTAACCTTTGACACGTGATTTCCACCAAGCTCTTCAAGATCCAGAGATAGAACCACAATTGAGATTCCACTACTAAGTCCACCAATCCAGATCAACGCTCCACCAATGCTAGTTGGAAGGAAAAGGGACTCTACTATTTCTTGGAGCAGTATTACGTGACTTTTGAAGAGAGATAATAGGAGAGAGAAAATATTGAGAGATTCAGTATCTTTTATTTTCTCATTCCTTAACTAATTATAGGAGTAATTAGGTTAAGCAATCCCACTCCCCTTCTCCCTCTTGGCTGGCCACCCTAGGGCCCTTTATGGGCTCTAGGTTTTCTTTTGTTGATCCAGAAATAATGTGTAACCTTGTAGGATCCATTTAAGTGGGTTTTGGGTTTATTATTTACTAACCCAAAGGTCTATAGCATTCTCTAGCAAGACGTAAAGACGACCCAATTAAATGAATTTATTATCTCCATAATATGATCCATATTATATTTAGTAATTGCATTAGAGTCAAGGACACAATTCCTTCAAATTGAACTGACCCGACCTATTTCCGACCCGTTTGCCACCTATGATTGCCATTTCGCAAAACCTCATCATTCAAAAGACCAAACCCTCAACTGTTGTTGTTCCCTTATATTTTCTTTTCCTTAATTGAGTATTTGCTCCGCCAGATTACCAAGATAGTGGTATCAACTGATGCTACTCACATAAACTCTGACCTTTACCAAGAACTATTACTTCCCGTGAGTACATGCATGATACACCCTGTAATACTACTCATGATTGATTTAAAGGGATTTAGCAGACTACTCATTCCAACAAGATGTATCTTTCTTTTAGGGAGTTTATTTCCTCAGTTACTCCACAATTAAGCGTGCTTGGCTGGGAGTAGTCTTGGGATGGGTGACCTCCTGGGAAGTTTCTCAGGGTGTGCATGAGTGAGGACAGAATGTGCCGAAAGAACTTGTGTTAGTTATTGAGAATAGTTGTTGGCCCTGGATGCACATTGGGGATGATATACTCGACTCCGTATGGGTCGGGTGTTACACACCCAGGGTTACTTCTGTAATAATTCTTCAAATGAGCAAAATTTTATTCATTTCTAGTCACTTATTTCTCTCTTCTTTCCTTCTCTTCTTTTTTATTGTTTCTCTTACCTCCAATTAAATTTTCTCTCCCCGCCATTGATTCTATTACCTTCAAATTTCTCTCTCCTCCATTGTTTCTCACATCCAAATTTCTCTCTTCTCAATTATTTCTCACCTCCAAAATTTTCTCTTATACTGTGTTTATCTCTCTCCACCAAATTTGCAACCTTTATTGAAATTAATGAATGATAAAAACAACATTGGAGCTCCGAATCTCATCAATGGCGAAATTAATTTCATATTTGAGAGTCAACAATAGAGTTTTCAAAAAAAATTCAAGGACGGAATTGATGTTCAATAATGCGAAAGATGATTTAAGAATCAACACTAGTTTTAGATTTCTCTTACCTCATTGTTTCTTTTACCTCAAAATTTATCTATCCTTTGTTGTTTCTAACCTCCAAATTTCTCTCTCATCGTGGCTAATCAAATTGATGAACTGTAAAATATGATTTGAGAAAGTTGGACTTTATCAATGCCAAAACCAATTATTGAAGTTTTAGTCTCCTTTTGGTACGGCGTAAAACATTTTTTTGGAAAACTGTTTTCCTCTCTTTTCAATTTTACATTATTTGGTTTACAAAGGAGTGTAAAACCATTTTCGCTAGGAGTAAAATTGCTCTCCCAATGATGGAAAACCATTTCCCTTCAAAATAAAGGGAAAACTGTTTTCCTTCCTTTTCCTTATTTCTTTCGTACACTCCTCTCACTACCTCCTTACTTTCCCTTTCATTTCCTTTTGTTTCATCATTTTTCTTACATGGAACCAAACAACGGAAAACTAAGTTTGGAATTGTGTTTTTTATTGTAAATTATTTTCCATGAAAATTATTTTACACTGAAAATGTTTTACACCCAACCAAACGGGGCCTTAGAGTTCATCAATGGTAGACTTAGTTTCACATTTGAAATATTGCAGTTTTAAAATGAGCAAACACTTATGCTCAATTGAGAAAATGAGCGAGAAAGTTTGCTCATTTGGACAAAAGTGTTTGCTCATTTTCTCAGATGAGTAGAATGTTTGCCATTTGAAAAAGTCTGCTTATTTGGGCGAAAGAGCATAATTGATTAAAAATGAATAAATTTTTGTTCATTTGGAGAATTTCAAATGAGTAATGAGCAAAAAAATAGTTTTAAATGTACCATGAGCATGATACACCATGATACACTCATATCACTATGAATTTTCTCACTTCCTATTCCTCTTGACATCAGCTTTTTTTTTATAGGGAAATATCTTAAACTCTCAAGGTTTTCTTATTACGTATCAATACATTGTTATGGTCAAAATTTGAAGAAATGGAGCAATAAATTAGTTGGTTGGTTTTAAAAAAAAAATCATTTATCCTATCATCTAAAAAAAGGATTCACTTAAAAAATAGCGTTAATAAAAATTGACCCCTCTAAAATAAATAGCGGGGTTAGAGAATGTCTAACAATAAATTAGAGACGGAATTTAGAGTATATAGTTGTTAAAACCACTATATGAATGTCAATCCCAGCTTAGTATAATCTTATAGAAGTGGTACTCAATACGTGGAATCCAATCCCGTCTACGCCACGCTTAGTCACTCGTTTACACAACCCAAAAAAAAAAAGTTGTTGCCACTCTATAAAGGAAAAGTCCGAGTATACACATCAGACAAAGACTTTGCTTCCTTCTGCGCTTTCTCCATCAATAAATTATTGAAAAGCTATTATTGCTGACTTGCTCTAAACTTCGCAAATTGGAGGCAACTTCCTATAGTAGTTCCTAAGAATCAAGTTCAGAAGTTCCTATATAATCTGCGGACCTTTCATCTGCAAATATAAAATTGTACATAAAAGCCGAGGCGAAGCAGGTGCGTGTTTATTTCTAGCATTCTTGCGTTCATACTGTACTACTTTTTAATGCTCTGTTTTTTCCTCCTAATTACATGCTTCGGGGAGTCTTCTCTATATACTCATATCATATGTTGGATTTTTTCTTCAATTATTTGTTTTACAAATATGATGATTTATCTATTATCTGATGTTGACATATTATGTTAATTATTTGATACTTTATTTGGGACTTGGGAGGAGGAAGAAAGTACACAGTTAATTTGATATTATGCTAAACATTTATGGGAGAAGGAATGAAAGGGAAAAAAACTACTAGAACTGCTTCCGTATATAATTTTTACCCCCTTTTCAAGTTGACTATTTGAGATAAAAGTTCATCAATTTGACAGTTATTAGTCATTTAATTATATGAATTTTCAGTGATATATACAAAATAATTCAAATTGATCTTTTTCGATTTTAGTTTATTTTATCAAAAGTTAAGCTATATTGAACGAATACCATGGTGAAGAGGGCACACCCTCACCCAAGGGAGGAGACAAATTGAACTATTTGCTATATATGGTAAAAAAACTAATATGAACCCGGTGCACACTAACTTAGTGTGCACCTAATCCATCTCACGTGAGTTTTAATGATTACAACTTTCCGTTTTTGCCGCGTTCTGTCTTCCACTCCTTTCTCTATCCTGATAACTTCTCTCTCCTCTGATAACTTCTCTCTCCTGATAGTGTATTTTGAAATGATATAGTGTATTTTGAAATAATATAGTGTATTTTAAAATGATATAGTGTATTTTGACATGATAGTGTTTTACTGTGTTTTTTGGCATGATAGTGTTGCATGATATAGTGTATATTGGCATGATATAGTGTATTTTGAAATGATATAGTGTATTTTGACGTGATAGTGTTTTTCTTTGTGTTTTTGACATGATAGTGTTGCATGATATAGTGTGTTTTGACATGATATAGTGTATTTTGAAATGTTATAGTGTAGTTTATTTGTATATTACACAAAATTATCATAATCGATCGTTATAGTGTTTGACATGATAGTGTATTTTGACATAATATAGTGTATTTTAAAATAATATATTGTATGTTTGTTCTGAACAACAGTTTTTGTCAAAATTTTCGAGCGAAAGAATCTTATTGAAGAGAGAGAAAATCGCGGTAAACGCGGGAATTAGTTTGTAAGTGGGGGCGCGTGTCAGGCACAGACTTATTTTTAATGTGAACCGGGTCCATGCAAGACGGATTGTTGCTATGGATGAGTTTTTTTTCTTCTAATAGTTATGCAGCACATATAGTTAACTATTTATTTGTTTACTTTTTGTTGAACAAACTGATATACATGGCATTGTTAACTGATATAAGTTTTTAACTTAAGGATATTTTTTTAACTTAAGGATATTATTCTCATAATTGATATATAAGGAGATAGGGAGCAAAATGAAATTATCATATGTGGAATTAGATATCAAATATGAGAATAATGTCTTAATTAATTAGTACCATATACTTCCTCCGTTTCTTAATTAATAATAAGTAAAACAAAGAGAAGTAGGGGGAAATCAAGGATCTATACAAAGAAAGTTAGGACCACAACAAAGTAAAGTAATTGTTGAGCCTATGAACAACCTATATGTGAGTGGAAGTGTTGTCCCACAATTAATGAATTTGAAATTAAGGGGGAGTGTTGGGATGTATATCCCACATTGAAGAAGCATATGAATTGCGTTCACTTTATAAGGCTACTCCCCTGTCCTCTCTTGCTTTTTAGTTGCATATTTGTAATAAAAAAGATTTGTTTTTGTCATTTCAAGATTTTTGTCACTTATTGTGACATTTTCTTATAAGGGAAGTGTGTCACTTATTAAGAAATGGAGGTAGTATATCACTTTTATTGATCAAAAGTAAAAACAAATCGCTAAAAACTTATGCACCTTGGTGCATAGGTTAGAAGAATCCATTGTAATATATAATAGGAACTTATATCATACATGCTTATTTGAAGACAGATCGAGTATTAATAGCCAAATACACGGAACAAACAATTAGGACGGAGGGAGTAATACTCAATTCTGTTTTGATTAATATAGTTGGCTTCAGGGGTAATTATAATTAATGAGTCAAATTAGTTCATGAACTACTTTGATCAATGCTCAACTTCAGTGAATCTAGCTCAAGTCAAACTTGAATCGTGATTAATCAGTTGAGCCGAGCATTATCTATAGAAGTATGACTAATTAATTGTAGCATATTAGCATTAGGTAATCGAAATATTAGTCAATGATCAGCAATAACCTCAATGATCTAAGCTGAAGTAATATATAGTTGAGTTTTAGCTTTCCTTGATTTTGGGTCCAGTTGAGCGTAGAACTTCCAATTGATGAGCTTGAGCTCGAACTTAAGTTGTTGCTACAGCTCAAGCAGTCAACCTCGAATAGATAGCTAGGCTATCCATGAAATTATAATATGTTTTTGATACCTTTCAGAGATTAAATTTGTCTCCTATCTTATTAATTCATGGCGTAGAGCCGTAGATATACAATTAATTGCTTGGTTTAATTGATTCGAATCCGTGGAGTATTAGTTTAGTATGTTGCTGATGTCTTTTTTTGTTTCTCTTTTTGGGTGAGGGGGAGGCTAATTCACAAAAGAATAGATATTGATATGTTCTTATTTCTGCAGATCCAACTTTCAACAAGATGCCTTTCAAATTGTCTATATTCAATACGATTTTTGCCTTTTTAAGGAACTACCATGGTGTATCATGTGATGGAATAAGCAACAATACAGGGTGTGTGGCTATTGATAACCCATTTGATTCTGCAACGAACACTGTTGATTCACAAGCTCCAACTAAGCGCAGGAAGGTGCAGACATCCCTGTGCGTTAACTCTGAGTATGTTGATAAAATCGTTGGTTGGTTAGCAGACGATCAGATTACCAGCATTGGCATTTATGGGATGGGCGGGATTGGTAAGACCACCCTTGGACTGCAGCTCCACAATTGGATTCACAACCATGGCATCCCTTCTACAGGTATTCATGCTATTGCTTGGGTATCTGTGGAAATGAATTTCACAGTGTACCAATTGCAGCAAAAAATCGCTGATGCTTTTGGGCTTGATCTTCAAGGTGATAAGGATGAGAATAGAAGAGCATCTATGTTACATGCCATTCTGTCACGGAACGACAAGTTCATACTCTTCCTTGATGATTTGTGGGGTGCTTTCCGTCGAGAGGATATTGGGATTCCCTATGACTGCAAGCTGATTTTGATTTCTCGATTGCTGGACGTTTGTCGTACCCTACATTGCCAGAAAATCATCAAGGTTGAGCCACTATCAGAGGAAGAAAGTTGGCAGCTGTTTAACCATAACATTCAATATTGTTTTTCAGATCCCAAAGAAGTGTCCTCTGTTAGGAAGCTTGTGTATAATGAGTGTGCAGGTCTCCCACTTGCTATCACTGTGTTGGCCAACAGCAGTAAGAGGGGGGGTAGTTACTCCTTCTATGGGACCGACCCAGTTGGATGACGTGTTCAGTCGATTGCAGTTGTCTTATAAAAGATTGAATAACGTCAAAGTGCAGCGCTGTTTTTTGTATGCTGCATTATATCCCAAAGGTTATGCCATCAGTAAAGAAGAGTTGATACGTGTTTGGATTGGAGGGAGGCTCATAGATGACATGCCATCTTTGCAGGTACAATATGACATGGGTTATACTGTGTTAAACAAGCTTCTTAACTCTTGTTTATTGGAAACTTGTCAAGATAATAGGAGTGTTAAGATGCATGATCTTGTCAGACATATGGCTCTCTCCATTGCTAAAGATGATAACTTTATGGTAAAAGCTGATGCAACTTCGATATTGGAGTGCTGCGGGAATTTTCATGCTGTTTCCTTGATAAGTTCTTCAATCGCATGGATCCCATCGGGTACTTCCCTGAAGTGTACCAATCTCAAAACTCTGCTTTTGCAAAACAACCCTGTCGAGGTAATCCCAGAATCATTTTTCTTAGACATGCATGCCCTGCGTGTTCTAAGTCTATCTGCTACTCGCGTTATTAGACTGCCTACTTCCATTAGTTCCTTAGAAGAGCTGCAAGTCTTAGATCTTAGTAGCTGTCAGAAGTTGAAAGAAGTGCCTCAATTAGCAAAGCTTCATAAATTAAGGTTTCTGGACCTATCTCATACTGCAGTTGAGCAAATTCCTCGCTCTCTTGAAATGTTAAAAAGGCTCACGGAGCTTGATTTATCCTCTATTCATGAACCAAAAAAATTTCTCAGGGGGATCTTGCTTGCTCTGTCTAGTTTGAAGAGGTTATCCTGCAATGTTTTAGGCATCATTCATGAGTTGCAAAATTTAGAATCATTGGAGATTCTTGATGCCAAATTTGACAGTCTTTTTGACATGAGTGTTTACGTAAAGTCCGAGCATTGGCGCAAACTAGAGTGCTTCCATCTGCAAGTTGGAAATCAGATTAGACCAAAGAGGTTCTACAGCAGAGCAATCTCCCTGCATAGCTGTACCTTAAGTGGTCAAGGGGGGGAACGGTTTGTGCTTCCATATGACATTCAGGAGTTGTATCTTGATGATTGCAGTGGTTTCTGTAGCCTATCTGATATTATAAATCCTGAAAATGCTTATGGTCTTCAACAAGAAGCTGAAGCCTTTTCAAGCTTAGAAATTTGCACCATCAGTAGGTGCAATGATATTGAGCAACTTCTTGCACCAGGTCAGATGCCAAATCTTCTCCAGTCCCTTGAAATCTTAGAGGTTGAAGAATGTGAGCAACTGAAAGAGCTAATTGTTGAGGACGTCAGCCTCCCCGAGCTTAAGCAACTCATTCTTACTTCTTTGCCTCAACTGATTGGCGTCTATAAAGGTCGACTTGTTTGTACCTCACTTCAGTCACTTACAGTTATGCATTGCCCAAATATGAAGCGCCTTCCAGTTTTCAACATGGATAATGTAGAAGATCAACTTGTTCCTTCTACTATAGAGTGGATTGAGGGACAACAGAAATGGTGGGAGTTGTTAGAATGGGATAAGTCGGAATCTAAAGCGTTGCTTCAACCCTTCTTTAGATGCAGGTCTTCCATAGATTTATGCTAGTCAAAGGAGTGAGATGATATGTATCTTCCATTCATATTCGGGCTTCACTGGCACGAAAACAATTGGGGTTTCAGGTCGAAAACGGGGACATGTAACCTAGAGATTATCATGCTTGATAGCTTAATATTGGCCATTTCGCATATCTGAAGTTTTCCCCATCGGAGCGCTGCAAGTTTCTACATCTTCCCTCTAGACAGAGTCATATCAGAGGAACGAGTACCAAGCTATTGCTTCCTGCTGGACTCTACAAATTTGTGACGCTGGTTTGGCCTACTTTCCTCTCTCTTCCTCTTCTTTGGCCCATTGCTCAATGCGTTCTTTAAAAAATCAGTGGTTATTTGGTTGACATTGATTTAGGTTGGAAGTCAAGTACCTGAAAAGTGAAAAATTCTTATGTTTAGTTGACAAAACACAAAAAGTATTTCATGGGAATCCATTCCCATAGAATTTCATGTGTCCAACCAAATAAATTTTTGCACTTTTATGAGGAGTGATACTTTCTACGTCTAACCAAACAACCACCTGGTTTATACATGATTTGGAGGAAAAAAAATATGAACAAATTTCTTTGAAAATTATGATTTAATGAAAATCTAAACTCAAATTCAAGTTATTTGGAAAATGTGACGTTCATTCTTTTAAGGAAGAACATTTTCCACTTTTGGAACACTAAGAAACTGTTTTTTAAGGATTTTTTGTCCCAAACTATCTTTAACTTTCAAGTTTTTGCGAAAAACTACCTTATAAAAAAATTGTTGTCCTAAACTACATTACTTTACACTTTTGTTGTTGACAGCTACCTTATGCCGGTTTCCGGCGTTGGCTTTTGTTTTTTCAGTTCAAAATTGTGGGAAAAACAAAATTACCCTTGTGGAAATTGAGGAGGGTGATTGTTTCAATTTTAGTTAAAATAGAAGAAGAATTTAATGGTGGATTGGTGGTACAAAATGTCACATAGATATGAGAGAGAGAGCGCGTGCACACAAGGAAATGGGGAAATTAGGGTGGGGAAAATTAAAAAAAGGGTTTGAAGAGGTCAAGTGATATAACGTGACATTAAAAAACCAGAAAAACCAAAAGTCAACCTCTAAAATCGGCATAAGGTAGTTGTCAACAACAAAATGGTAAAAGCAAGGTAGTTTGGGACAACAATTTTTTTATAAGGTAGTTTCTCGTAAAAACATGAAAGTTAAAGGTAGTATGGGACAAAAAATCATTTTTTTAACAAATTAGTGGAAGTTTTGAAACCTACTTTCCTTGAAAATGATTTACCTCCTAACTAAACTAGTCTTGGCTTGCTTTGAAGATAGGAAAAAAAACCTTTTGTGCCGAGAAAATGAGCACCTAAGAATAAGGTGTGCATTGTGTGTGCTCTGCTCACCTTCTCTCTCGTTTTCCTTGCATTGTGTGTGCTCTGCTCACCTTCTCTCTCGTTTTCCTCACATTCAAGTGCACTGTGGTCTTCCGTGCATTGGAGGGCTTGTGAACTTTCCTTTTGGACTTGGATAAGTTTCAAAGCCCAAAATAACCTATTGTTGACATTGTTGTAAGAATTTTTTTCTACAAAAATGTAAAGTAGTTTACTTGCAAGTTTCTTTTTTTTTTTCTTTCATTTAATATGTAAAATTTATATTAGCATTATAATTTATAAAATTATGTTCATAAATATAATGTTATAAAGCAACCTGGAGTAATAGTGAATATATGTAAAACATTCTCTTTTAGGATATATATTTATATATATATTATCTTATTATGTTAGGTTTTCTAATACAATTAAGATATACTACTATTATTTGTTATCCCTATAAACATTGATCAATGCATATCTCTTCATTTAAGGAGATTTACACAATTCATCATGGAGTACTTGAGAATTATTAAATGGAACTAGTTTTTTGACCCGTGCAAACAACACGGGAAGTTTCTCCTAAAATCATGGTGTGAATATTAGATCGTGATTTAAAGTTTTCATAATCATATAATATATTTAGAATATTTTAAAACTGGCTTATAACACGTGTGTTCAATGACTGATGTAGTTAACATTAGATGGAACACGTGATCAACTATTTAAAAAAAAAAAATCATTGACTGAAAAAAGTATTTGCTCTGTCCATTGCTTCACTCGGGTAACTGATTTTAGTTAATGTAAATACAATATGCATTTGGTAACTCGTTTCACCATGTGACTCGTCTAATTTAATACAAATATATATTTTCATTTACATTTACAACCACCAAATTCTTAACTACGTAAGAACAATCTTTTGGGACCAATTCTTAAAAATTTACATTAAGTATAAAAATATAGTTTATTTGAGAACAAATAATGTACCTTTGGAATTTATGTATCTAAAATTTATAAATAACACTGGATAACATACGTTTTGTAGGTTTTGTTCCTTTCTTTTAGAAAAAATCTCATTATTTAAGTGATTACTTGTATCTATATATTCCTCTCTTCATCACATGAGTCCTTTTCTTTTCCTATCTATCTCTCTCCTTTTCAAATCCATGTGCCTCCCCCTATGTTTCATTTATTTTAGAACAAAGGAAGTATATGAAAATAAGAATCAAATCAGATTACATCCCATTAATAAAATTAAAGAGACAATATGATCTATAATATGATCCCCTTACTGCAAATTTTTCCCCTGCTCAGTTTGACAATATGATCCACAATGATTTGATGGAGACACTTTCTATCATGTGTTCTAATAGCCTTTTCCATGGATCATAATTTACGAAAATTATGGGTATTAATACAATTAAAGATACTTTTTCTATTCTAGAATAAAGAAAACACTTATCTTTTTAGACCGTTTTATAATAAATGAAATATTATTGTATTTGACATTTACTTGTTTCTAACTCTCTTTATCACATGAGTGATGAGTCCCTCTTTTATCTATTTCTATCTATCTTCTCTCCTAAATCTATGTGTCTCGCCCTATGTTTCTTTTAATTTTTAGAACAAAGGAAGTATATGAAAATAATAATCAATTCAAATTACATCCCCATGAGGAAGAAGTATCAATAAAATTAAAGAGACAATATGATCCCCATATCGCCTAACTGTAACCTTCTTAGTTTGACAATATGATACTATGATGGAGACACTTTATACCATGTGTCCTAAAAGCCTTTTTCATGGATCATAATTTATGAAAATTATGGGAATTAATCTCAAAAGTATATGATTTAATTGCCAAAAATAATATTATATATATATATACGATTTTTTTTGTTAAATTAATGTATTTATATTTCAACTTAATTACTTTAATGCATATTTATAGTTAATAATTAAGTTTAACTATTTATAGTTATGGATGGAGCAGGAGAAAGATTGGATTAGAACATTATATTCGCCACCTTTCATCCACCCGTTTAATATTTTATGTCCTTTTAGTTACTAAATATTAATAAAGATTATGAAAATATAGGTAAAAAATGATTCCAAATTCTATAATTATTTTCAAATATGTTGAACTTTTATATGTTTTTCTTTTTAAGAAAAATATATAACGGTGAAAATAATGAAATTATAAACAATATGTGAAAAGTTCATTGAAAGACAATTTTACCCGATATCCCATTATCCACTCGGTATGCCCACGGATGACTATTGGATAGATACGGATGACAAATGGTCAAGTAGAGCAAATCTGATCCATTGACATCTCTACTTGTAGACATTTATAAATAATTACTGACATATTAAAGCCATTAAAGTACTATAACATAATAGCTTAATAAACAATAAGCCTAAGAACTTTGTTCTCCTTCCTAAATCTAAAGACATTCCCATCTTGTATCATCCCACTAAGACGCCTTTTACATGCTTCTAAACACCAGTTGTAATCTACATCAAGATCTTCTATAGTTGCGAGACAGACACGGACCCAACCGCAAATATATATAATAATTAATAATGACACCACAAAAGTCGTTTACTACATGATATACCTTTTTCATTATATTCAAATCTTAGATGTCCTTAATTGTTTCTTCTTTGAAAAAATCAATAGTGTCATTTGATATAGTTGGGTTAGGCATTGGGAATTGTTTGGGTTACTTCTAGCAAGGCGTTTGAACATGTCAATTCAATTCACATGAGAAAAAACTATGTATACCTATATGTTCAAAACCTGTCTATACATGTAAACGAAAATATCCTTCAATCTATCTTAATGAACAATAAATTTATTAGTTTAAATCTTAGCTTCTTATTGTTTGGGTTACTTCTCGTAAGGCGTTTGAACATGTCAATTCAATTCACATGAGAAAAAACTATGTATACCTATATGTTCAAAAACTGTCTATACACGTAAACGAAAATATCCTTCAATCTATCTTAATGAACAATAAATTATTAGTTTAAATCTTAGCTTCTTATTGGTTTCATTCCATGGACTTACCAACAGATTTCATTTTCGAACATTAAATTATTAATCGCAATAGACTTACCAGCAAAAAAAAACATGACTTGATGCAGACAATAATTGTGATACATGGTTAAACCAATTTATGGTTCATGTCATACCTTATCCCCATTTAATTTATAGTGTGTAGGTTAAAAATAGCAAGTAGAATAGCATGTTAGCCTACTATATATATATTTAAAAAAAGTGAGTACATAAGCACGTAGGCATCATAACAACGTGGAAAGTTCATTAGCTACTACCTTTCAATTGAATATATCTCTCTCCAAGTTCTCTTATCACTACTACATTAAAAGGCAAAGGCAACACACGAAAATCGTTGCAATAGGGCTAAAAGTCGTTGCAATAGGCCTATTGCAACGGTTTTGTACCGTCGCATTTGTTGGCGTTGCAATAGGCCTAATGCAACGACTATTAGAGCTATTGCAATGGCTAAACATGTCATTGCCTTAGATCATCTATCTTTTGCAACGGCTTTGTTAGTGGTTGGTTATGCAACATTCTTGGCTAATGCAACGCCTACCATTTGAGCTAGTGCAACGGATTTAAGCTAGTGCAACGAATTTTTTTTTTGTGGGGTTATTACAACGATTATTACTGTAACCTACTAAAAACCTATAATATTAGAGCCCTGTATATATATTAGTAACGATGCAATAAATGCCAAAATACTCTTGAAATGCCAAAAATAATCATATTTGTATTATAATTTCCCAAACCAATTAAATTAAGAGTATACATGACAAATCCTTAACATATACGAACATGTACTTAATCAAACGCAAGTAATACATATTTGTTTTAGTACCACAAAATACTTCTAAGTACATGTAGATCACTTTCCTTCTAACCAAGTACCCGCATCACTATAGTATAGCTAAGCTAAATCTGGCCAATAGTGTGTATAGTGAGATGTCTATGTTTGATCTCCTCCAGTTGGTTCATTATTCACCTAAAAATTCAAACATTGTAATAGTTAGTAAACGTACACCATCAACAAAGTCCAGTTGTCACAATTCATACGCATATTAGATATTATCAAAAAACTGACGGCATAATGAATCAATTATGATATTCATATAAACTTTACGTAAGAAAAAGAAGTACAAACGACAAAATAAATCCAAGCCAATGAATTGGCAACCCATCATTTGTAGATACTAGATAGCATATTTTCTTCAGGCGAGTAGTGAACATGGGAATGAGAAACTAACACAACACAAAAAACACTTTTCTCTTCGACAGGCTACAACAACATAATATCGTGTCGTAGCTGTTACACAACAATACAAAATTGAAGTGGCCGGATAGAATCTATGTCCAAATTGGATGTTAAAAGTTTTCCACAAACCAAGTGATATCTATTATGTTCTTTGACAAACCCAAGATTGAGTTGATTTAAAAATTATTTTAGACAACTATTCTTTATGCATATTTCTGCTTTTCGTCTATATTGTTTCTCTTCTAGTATTGCTGTGGAACCTATATTTTGGAAAATTAGTTCTCCCTTGTTGCCTTTGCTTACCACCATTAGTATAATTTTTTCCCCGAATAGTGATTGTTATAGAATGCTCAAGCTAAGTGTGAGTATGTGACTGTGACATTAGTAAAGGCGACTCTTTGCTCGCTGGGTGGTCTAGCTCCAAGTGTGAGTATGGGAATATCATACTGCCTCGAGCATATGCACAATTAACAGCACTAGTGACTCACCCAAACATGAACTCATTAGCTGTAAACCTCTCTGAAGACTATGCTGCAAAAATATCTGACTTCTGTTTCTACAATGAAGTTGCAGCAGCTCCACGAGTTCAGCCTATCACTAATGGCATGAGTGTTTTAAGTACAATATCAGTTCAGCCTATTACTAATGGTGGGCTGAGCTTGATTCTCATTCTGTAAATGGAACGTAGAATATATTGTTCGAATTTTTGAGTGTGAAGATGAGAGAAGATATAGTGAAATCTATTTTAGTATTGGTTAATGTTTTGAACAAAAGCAGTTCTTTACCCAGAGTAAAAAGCAGGTCACATGCATAAATATTTTTTCACTTGCTTGTTAGAGCTTGTTGGAACTATATACAGAAGAGATTGAAACTTTAATCTCTTATAGCTTGTTTGGCTTGGGAACATTTTATCAATTAAAATTACAGTATCAGTTATTGAAAGGTTTCTCAAACTCAAAACCATAAAACTTGATCCGTCATATTCTACTAGTTCAGCTAAAATGTTCAGCTAGCTATTATAAAATAATAGTAGACTCAAACAGGCAGCTATCATCATCTCTTTATCTCCAGATCAGAAATAGCAGACTCAAACGTGCAGCTATTATTAAAAAAAAATTCAATCGCATGATTGTCCAAACTAATACTGACAATCTACAAGGAGATAAAGCAGAGATATCATCATCACAACCACACAACTTTTACCCCCTCTATATGAATATCCTACTACCATGGAAACCATAAAACTCCCATAGCAAATGAAATTGAAGAACATACCTTTTGAAGCTCGACTAATGATTCACTACCTCTTTTACCACCTGAAACCATACAAGAAACTGTCATGATTTATATAATTCAAGAAAGAATGATGCAGATGACTAAGAGGAACAACTGTACTGAACTGAAATCATTTTTCCCTTCTTGTAAGAAAACCCATATTATTGTTCTACACTTGAATACCCAGAACCTAGGGCCTTTGTTGGTGCTTTAGAGCCATTAGAAGTTGGAGTTAAAGCCCCTAAAAATTCGGGTATGCTGCTAGAAAATTTGTAGCTTCTATTTGAGTTCTCTTCTAGATTAGTTCAGCTTTAGTCTTATTTTCTTACACCATAATATCTTTTTTTGTTAGTATTTCAAGATACACCATAAACTGGTGCCCTACTGCCCCATATCCTTTTGTATCAGATGGTAGCTTCAATGGAGGTGATAATGCATTGTAAGGTTCCCTCAACCATCTTCCTTATTTTATTGACTATTAAGCATTTATTTAAAAAAGAAACAAAAAATGCTTAATAGTCAACAATACGATTAGATGATCCATATTTTAAGGCATGCATATTTTTTGGTATTCTCCATGTATGTGGTCTGGGTATTGTTCCTGTCTCCATTGTAGATGGAATCAGGTTCACGTTTACTAGGAAAATTGATTTAACCTTTTACAACTCATTTAGTATAATACTTTTACATTTTGACAAATAGAGTAATATTACTCCTCAGATAGAGATAGTAATTGCTAATACATAGAATGCTTCTACAATCAAATTGCTTAATCAGCACTAATTATTTTTCTAAGAGGAAGATACAATTTGTTATCGCTAGTGGAAAATCTAATTATATATGATTTTCAAGTTCATTTACATGGCCAGTTTCAACATGAAACAACCTTAAATACTTTTAAAAGCTTAGTGTTTGGTCTCCTTGCCTTTGCAAGGCTCTTAGGTTGGTCTCCTAATAGAAAATTTTCAGTTTCTCTTAGATTGAGATAGAAACCAAAAGAAATACCTATTCACAAGGTTAATTGCTCCATCTATTTGAATGCCTCCCCCAATTGTAACTCTAGTATGAATAAATATATCGCGATTTAGTCTACTTATAACACAAATAATGAGTGTGATCAAAACCAAATAGATTTCAAATTGCCAAAAACTATTGACCTGCTTCAAGGGAGGATGATTGTCCCACTTGAATGTATTTTAACAAGTCTGCAGTAGCTTTTACCTGGAAAAATTGCAACATGTTCCTTTTTCCCTTATGACTATCCTATAACTTAAGTTAGATTACACTATAAAATATTCTAGAGTAGTACATATGTAAAATACATAAACCAACCCTTTTTTCCAAATTATGATAAGCATATAAACATTTTCAAGAATTCAGATAATCTATCCTCCAAATACGTACACAAGAACACAACTACATTACAGCATGAAACTGTCACTTGCAATCTTTTTATCACAATTGCTCCAAATTCAACTCTTTGACAAATTTCTCTGTCTAAAACATGCTTCAGGTCAGAAAGAGTTCATCAAAAAATTAACTACAAGAACTTTATCATAAAACATGTCGGAAACCCACTAAAGCATATAGTCATCACCAACAATGCAATGAATCTTTTAAGTTCATAATATATAATGTATTCGATTTTAACTCAAATCTGCAGGGATGGTTAGCCATTGTTACAGGCTGCTCCGATTAAAAGAAAAATGTGCTTTAATTATCTTAAGCAGTCAATTTACACTATGTTATGAATTTACAAGCAATGGCTAAATAATTTAGAAACCCTAATTTCGCCTAAAAAAATCTCATAGTAATGACAATTGAAATAAAGGGTACCTGGTGCAGCTAGACAAAAATAATTCAGTAGCTTCAAATCTCTAATTTCGCCTTTTGCTGTCTGTATTCGTCTTCCTCTGTCTCGCTCGATTTAAACTCGAATTTATCCATATTTAGGTAATTAGCCAATAAGCATATTTTGGTTGAATTGTGGAACCAAAATGTGGGAGAAAACTCAATCAATGTTGTGGATGAATATCTGCAGCAGAGCCGCCGGTGAGAGAAGTTCTTAAGAGAAGTTTCTGGAGCACTTAGATAAAGAGGGATCTATGGTTTGACGATGTGTGTGGCTTTTAAAATTTCAGAAACAAAAAGTGGAAAATTATTTGCACGCTTAAGTTTTCTTTTATGACCATTGCGGTAGCTATTCTAACTATTTCTAACGCTATGACTTAAGATTAACCGTTGCATTATCTCAATCTAAGGCAACGACTATAACTGAGTCGTTGCAATAGCCCAATCCATTAAGTAGTCAGCAATGGGTCGTTGCAATAGATCCCTCTATTGCAACGGTACTTAAAGAACCGTTGCATTAGCTACCTTCAAACCATTGCCATTGATCGAATATGTAGTGGTTAGAGCTTCCCTCCCGGTTCCAGGGGGTCCTGGGATCGATTCTCACCCTTGGCAAGTTGGGATCCCCTTTATTCCCCCAACTTGTCAAGGTTTGTCCTTACCTTATTAAAAAAAAAAAAATTAGAGGTATGTATGATAGGTATTATGTTGATACCTTATCTATTTTTTTTTTTGAATTGCCACTCATCGATCAGTTATAATATTGCCACTCATTTCTCATCTTTAACCTATAATAATCATAATCATTATCAACAATACCAAAAAAAAAAAAAATTTAAGTGGTTGCTACCTTATACATAGTTCATTAGATAAATAAAAGTTATTGTATCTTTTTTTTTTATCAATTGTGTACAATTCCTTCAAGATTGTCTACAATTCAATAGTTGATTTCACTTTGCCTAGGTATATTTAAAATTAATATATATACTCCGCATTAGCGTATGTCCTTCATTATACTTGATTTTCCAAATAAAATTTGTTATACATATTCATATCACGTGATATGCTTTCATGACTTGTCAAATTAGTATGATAACCATATCACAACATGATTTGGTAAATTTGCATAAACTTGAAATATAGAGATATCCTTCCGCTACCTTATCAGTTCAGCTCCTTATATAAAAGTTGTACTATGACCTATACTATTCAAACCGAAAAGTAACTGATGATGCACAAAGTAATTGTAAATCAATAGTTGCATTTGTTGTTAGGGAAAAATATAAATGAACAAGGGTCACAAGATAACAATCTTCTAGGCGTGGATCACTTTCCCAAAAGTAATATTCCGACCCTAATCGTAAAGCACGGGTTCACGGAATTCACCTTCGAGATACAAAGAAGAAACAATAGTGGTCACGCTTACTATGAACACTATTCAATGAAAATGAGTTTGTGAGATTTTGTAGAGATGAAGAATTTCTGATTTAGATCTTTGAGTGTTTGTATGCAAAAAGAGAGAAGTTGTTTTCTCAACCCCCTTCATCATATGAGAGCCCTCATATATATAACAATGCTACAACGCTTCAGAAAATCCGAAACAATACAATGACAAACCGTCAAACTACGCGAAACAACGCAAGGAACACCCAAGTCAGGAGCCTGATCGCGAGTCGCGACGAGCATCGCGAGTCGCGAGCTCAAGCACGTCGCGAGGGGCGACACTGGTCGCGAGTCGCGACCAGTTCTCTGCCTTCCCAGTATCTGCTGCTCCACCGTCGCGAAGTGCGACCATAGGCTCGCGAGGTGCGAGCGCTATACTGTCCTCTTAACCCTTCGCATGATGAGTCCAAAGTACGACTCACACATATAGCATGTTATTATATATGTTATTTAAGTTACGACACCATATCCAAGCAACTTAAATAAACACACCATGAATTAAACTAACCTTATACTCTAAATCTCCAACAATCCTCCCCCATTTAGAGTATACATAAATAGTTATTGCACAAACATCATCATAACAAAACAACCTCATGCATAAATGAAAGTGTACAAAGACTTGAACTTCCACTTAGTATAATACACATTGCAAGCATTCGTATCCAAATGGTGTCGATAAACGATTGAACCATTAGCAACACATAATGAAAACTTGAAGATATTACACACACAAGATTAACTACTCATTTTCAATATATACTTGACACTAATTAGCCATGTGTCCATATCAATTCATAAGTGCATCAAAGCTATGCCTCACTAGCTCCTTGAAGCGGCCAAACTTCGCACTTACATAGGTAGATTTCTTAGAAAAGCATGCTCCTGTGACAAAGCACAATGTCAAGAGATCTATTAAGATTAAACAACCTCTTATAACATCACAGATTTAAAGAACTTTACCTTGGATGATATACAAGTTCTTTCAATCAACAAATAAGGAAATTAATCTTATTGAACTCAAGACCCAACGTCTTATTGGGCGTTAAGTTAAGATTCCCTTACTCGTGATTTCCAAAAGGCACCAATCCTAAACTGATTGCCATCCTCTTTACCGTATCTCTAGCTAGCGCCTTAGTGAAACAATCCGCTAGATTATACGTAGTTCTCACATAGTCAACAAGTGATAGCACTATCTTTGATAAGTCCTTGGACATAACTATGTCTCACACCAATGTGCCTTGACTTACCATTATACACTTGACTATAAGCTCTTGCCAATGCTTGCATCACTATCACAATGTATAGCAATAGGTGATATTGGTTTTGGCAACAAAGGTATCTCAAACATGAGATTCCTTAACCACTCGGCTTCTTTGCTTGCCGATGACAGAGCTATAAACTCCGATGTCATTGAAGAATCCGCAATGCAAGTTTGTTTCTTGGAAGCCCAAGATATCGCACCTCCCCCAAGGAGGAATGTCCATCCACTTGTGGAGGAATGATCTTCTCTATTAGAGATCCAACTTGCATCCGAATACCCTTCTAAAACCGAAGGATATCCACTATAGGACAAACCATAGTCCATGGTTTTCCTCAAATACTTTAACACTCGACGAATAGCTTGCCAATGTTCCATACTAGGATTACTAGTATACCTACTTAATTTCCCTACCGCAAATGCGATATCCGGCCTAGTACTCGTCATAGCATACATCAAACAACCTATAACCCTCGCATACTCAAGTTGAGACACGGCATTGCCATCATTTGGCAATAATTTTTCACTTGGGTCCATAGGAGTTGAAACAAGAGAGCAATCACTAACATTAAACTTCTTGAGCACTTTCTCGATATAATGAGATTGTGACAAGATCAATTTTCCATTGTCTCTCTTAATTCTTATACCTAAGATGACATCCGCCTCTCCCAAATCTTTCATGGAGAATTGTGAAGATAGAAAAGATTTTGTCCACACAACTTGTGACAAATCCGTTCCAAATATCAACATGTCATCTACATATAGACAAATCATGACACCATTACCGTTGTCATCAAATTTGCTATAAACACACTTGTCTGAATTATTCAATTTGAAACCATTAGACAACACAACCTCATCAAACTTTTGATGCCATTGCTTAGGTGCTTGTTTTAGCCCATACAAAGATCTAATCAACTTGCATACTTTATGCTCTTGACCTTTCACGACAAACCCTTCCTAGTTGTCGCATGTAAACCTCTTCCTCTAGCTCTCCATTCAAGAACGCCGTCTTGACATCCATTTGATGGATCACAAGCTTATGAATAGCCGCAAGAGCTATTAATAACCTTATAGTGGAGATTCTAGCAACGGGTGCATATGTATCGAAATAATCAATACCCGGTTTTTGTGAGAAACCTTGAGCCACCAAACGGGCTTTGAACTTATCAATAGTTCCATCTACTTTCATTTTCTTTTTGAAAATCCATTTACACCCTATTGGTTTACACTTAGGAGGTAAATCAGCTAAAACCCAAGTGTTATTTCCCATGATGGAATCCATCTCATCATCAATTGCCTCTTTCCAAAAAGCGGCATCTTGAGACCTCATAGCCTCATTAAACGTTAAAGGATCCTCTTCCACATTAAATATATATGGAAACTTAGTCACTATGGAACTCCTTGATCCTTCAACCAAATATACATGAAAGTCCGGGCCGAAAGATTTCTCTTTTCTCGCCCTTTTACTTCTCCTAGGTTGTGATGATGTTGATGCAACATTCTCATCAAGAGTTTGTTCATCAACTTCTTGATCAATGTTAGTTTGATCAAGTCCAATTCCTTGATCAATGTTAGTTTGATCAATTGCTTGAATATTGGTATTGGGAGTAATATCCTTTGGTCTAGGAATTGATGAATATCGATTTTCATCAAAAATTGCATCTCTTGACTCCACAATAGTGTGAATTGACCAAAAGTCATTTTGTTCTATAACATAGAACCTATAGGATTTGCTATGAAGAGCATACCCTATAAAGATGCACTCAACTCCCCTTTCACCCAACTTTTTACGTTTGGGTTCCGGCACTTTTACAATTGCACGACATCCCCAAACCTTGAGATAACTCAAGTTTGGTTTTCTTTTATACCAAAGTTCATATGGGGTAACCTCGTTCTTTTTCATTGGAACTCGGTTTAAAATATGACAAGCTGTTAACATAGCTTCACCCCAAAAACCATCACTTAAACCCGAATAGGATAACATAGAATTTACCATTTCTTGCAAAGTTCTATTCTTTCTTTCGGCTATACCATTTTGTTGTGGTGTATAAGCCGCTGTAGTTTCATGTATAATGCCTATAGATTGAAAATAACTCGGATCATAGAATTCACCACCCCTATCGGTTCTAAATCGTTTAACTTTGTCACTTAGTTGTAATTCAACTTCAGTTTTATAGATCTTAAACTTATCAAGGGCTTCATCCTTAGTAAATAACAAGTATACATAACAAAACCGAGAGTAATCATCAATAAAAGTTATCATGTATTTCTTGTTCCCCAAGGAAGGAGTGCTATGAAAATCACATAAATCACTATGCACCAAATCAAGCAATGAAGTATCTTTTTCCACATTGTTTGGAAAAGAATTTCTAGTTATCTTTGTTAACATGCATGTTCTCGGTGGTGTCGCGACCAGTGTCGCCCCTCGCGACGTGCTTGAGCTCGCGACTCGCGATGCTCGTCGCGACTCGCGATCAGGCTCCTGACTTGGGTGTTCCTTGCGTTGTTTCGCGTAGTTTGACGGTTTGTCATTGTATTGTTTCGGATTTTCTGAAGCGTTGTAGCATTGTTATATATATGAGGGCTCTCATATGATGAAGGGGGTTGAGAAAACAACTTCTCTCTTTTTGCATACAAACACTCAAAGATCTAAATCAGAAATTCTTCATCTCTACAAAATCTCACAAACTCATTTTCATTGAATAGTGTTCATAGTAAGCGTGACCACTATTGTTTCTTCTTTGTATCTCGAAGGTGAATTCCGTGAACCCGTGCTTTACGATTAGGGTCGGAATATTACTTTTGGGAAAGTGATCCACGCCTAGAAGATTGTTATCTTGTGACCCTTGTTCATTTATATTTTTCCCTAACATTTGTCTGCCTCATATTTGTAGTTAGGATTTTTGTGGCATGTATAGTAGTGATTAACTTTGGTTTGCCTACATAATTACGTCCATCTTCTTTTTGCTATCAATTCATGAGCCTTTTCCCCATTTGTCTTCTCTTTTTCCCTCCCCTAACCTCCATTGAAGCAAAATCTCCTTTGAAGTAAAAACTTCTCATCATCTCCCCCAAAAAATCTCTAATATCTAACCCTCTTTTTTATGGTGAAAATCTCTAACATCTCTTCAAATATTAACCAAAATATTTCTATGACATGAAGAAAAATCAGTTACTTTTGGGTTTGAATGTCTTGATAGAAATACAAAGAAAAATGAGTTCTTGACTATTAAGTTCATTCAAAAAGATCAAAATGTAAGCTTTGATCATAGGTTTCCAATTCATCTTAGGTTTCTAATTTAAGAACTTTTATTTCAATCACTAATCCTATTTGCATGAGTATATATCCATTGGATATTCATTACCCAAAATTTTGATTCTCATAAATCATTTGATCAATGTCTTTCCTTGAGTATATCGCCACAAAATGCCTACAAATTTGTCTAATTTCATCATATAATGGTAGTTTGTTTCTTTGCCTTCATTCTAAGTTGCATGTTGATATAAATAGTGTATGATGAATCAAGGATTTTTTTTCTCGGCCTTTTCTACAAAACGGGCCTAAAAAATACCTCTAGTATGTTTTTTAAGAAATTACAAATAAGGGATTATAAGCAAACGAAAAGAAAAAAAATACAAATACATGATTTTCAAGGCAACTACTGGTTCAATTCTTTCTATCTCCTCTGATTCAAAGTCGATTCCTTTGTTGTCTCGGTGGTTCGTTCGGTGGTTGTCTTGGTGGCTCGCTACCCTTCAGTCTCTACTCTGCTCTTTGCCTGTTCTGCCACGGGGAGTCGCTCATGAGGGGAGTCGCTGCCGCCATGAGCGCGGCTACTGGTGGTCTGTATGCAAAAAGTAATATATGTATGCAAAACGTAAATGGACCTACTAAAATTCTAGATACTGCAATACTCTATATTTATAGTTGCAACTTGCAAGTTGTAATTCGAATGGAAATGATTTTGATCCATAAAGTTTCCTAATTTTCAGCCATTCTACTATCAACCAAATCGCATGATTTTAGGCCATCATGAAGATTGATTGACCGAGTATTCTCAATTAGGTATTACATGTGGGAAACTTTATGTAAATTTCCTATAATTCAGCAATTCAAATTCAAATTAATCCTAGTATCAATTAACACGGTAAGTAATAGGAATACTTCCTAAATCAAATTACAGCGTGATTAGTGCAAGCTTAGTAAATTAAAACACAGCATAATTGAGAGTCCACGTGGGCAATCTCTTTGAGCTTCTAAACAATAGAGCATGCCATCTGGGCAAGAAATCTCTAACTTTATGCTACGTGGACTGAAGGATGCTCTTTTAGATCTCTACTAGCTTTTGGCGACATTTTGGGTATAACTATTACTCAGTAGTAAAACAAACCAAAAACGAAAGTTCGTATCTAAGTTCACCTCTATTTTGTGAATAAGAAAGATTGCAATACTTACAAATAGTATTTAAAACACTTTAATAAATAAGTATAAGTAATGAAATTGCATCTCTAATTAATGTTTTATTGTCAAAGCTCTAAACAACCCCATGGACCATGACAAAAAGAGACAGAAATAATGTTGTCCTTTTTCTCTCTCTTCAATTTTTAGCTACTCCCCCAATTTACAAATCCATCTCTCAATTTCACGCAATTCTTTTTTTCTCTATTCAATTGAAACAATGCAGTCCTCACTTTCTCTCTCCTTTTCACCATCTTCGTCAATTTCCCCCAAATCAAACCACACACTCGATTCTCCGCATTCTTAGCTAAACCTCTCAATCTTCGCTTATGTGGACTTCAAAGAAAAGCACTAAGTTTCTCAGTGAGTTCTCGCCGAGTTCAGCTCCCGAGTCACCGAGTTCACTCTCCTAAGACCTTCGATTATGATCTCGTCATCATTGGAGCTGGCTTTGGCGGGTATGGCGCTGCTCTTCATGCCGTTGATAAGATATTTTTTAATATCGAGTTGATGGGCTGAAATTCGATTATGGGCCCAAATTTTTGATTTTCAAATTTGGGTTGAAGTATTTTTTTTCTCAAATTCTTTTTAATATCTGGGCACAAAAACAATTCGAATTGAAGTGTCTCAATTTATATTAATTTTCAGACCATTTCTGATGTAATTTTAATTTGAATTTCAACTATATTTCAATAAAATTTTAAATAAACTGTAATTTGAGTTTTTTTTTAAATAAAAAAATTTCTAACACTCTAATTTATGAAGAAAACTGATTTTTTTTTGGTTTGGAGTTTGTGTTTGAAATTGAGTTTGTGTTATGGAAAAATTTATTTGAGTTTGAATTTGAGTTGTCTCTGTAATGAGAATGTCGTGTATTTTGTTTGTTATTGTCTGTGGCATTAATGTTTGGTAAGTTCTTGACTATGAATCTTTTTTATTAGCAAGTTTATTTGATTGAGCGTTATATGAGTTGATTGGGTTTAATAGAGATTTGATTGAATTTTATTTTGGCAAGTTTATGCGTGAAATTGGTTTTGATTAACTGCTAAAGGCTGTATTTGGAATGTAATATTTATGTTGTGGAGGGGCAATTAAGTAAATTCCTAAGGGGACACCATTGCTCCTCCCTATAAGCCAAGGGGGAGCAATGTTGTCCCCCTAGGTATTTACATAATTGCCCCCAAACAAAAAAAAATCATTACAGCCCCAGCCATCAACACTAAATCAACAATAAATCACGCATAAACTTGCCAAAATAATTTCAATCATATCTCTAAAAACCCAATCAACTGATATAATTGCCAATAAAAAAGATTCATAATCAAAAAATTACCCAAATTAATACCACATAAAAATAACAAAAATGCAGGTTATTCTCATTACATACAACTCAAAATCGTATTCATGGTATTCCAAACAATTACAAACACAAACTCAACACAAAATCAATTACAAACACAAACTCCACAGAAAATCAGTTTTCATCATTACTTGGAGCTTCAAGTCAGTCCCAAATTTGCAGTTTTTTCACCGTCAATCAGGTACGCAGATTGTAAGTTGAAAATAAGAGTATGTATAATGTTCTATATTGAGTAAATCTTAAGAATATGTACAATGTTTGAGTAAATTTAAAAATAACACTATAATTGAAATTCAAATTGTGTATGAAAAATTTACAAGTTCATTTCAAATATAATTGAAATTGAAAATGTTAACATTTAGAAAAAGAGAAAATTTTAGATATGAGACTGATGAACAACTATCGAAATTCTTTGTGAAATCAGAATTTAAAAGTAAGATAAGGGGAAAAAAACTGAAATTGGTGTATACTTTCCGGATAAAATTTGGGATCATAGAGAAATTACTGATATCTAGATTTAAGCAATTATCTTTCTTTGTTAGAAAATAAAATAGACCCTAGAATTAGATCTAAAGTGTAGTGCATGCTTTCACTCTGCCGCGACATCTGCCGCCTGTTTCGCCGGAATATCCGCCGCGATAGCAGGATTATCCGCCATGTCATCTTCCGCCGGAGACGTAACCTCCGCGGCCTCCGTCGCTGCTACCACCGCGGTAAGACATCGGTAATGTTAGATGTGATGAATGGAGGTTCAGGTGAGAGGACTGAGAAAAAAAGAGGGTCGAAATTGAAGCGAAATAGAGGATGAATCTGAAGAGTATCAGATTTCTGGGTTGGATAACACTCATAACAGAACAGTTCCAGTTTAAGAGATTTATTTTTTGGTGCCTTTTTTTTTTTAGTGAGAGGAAGAGGAAAAGAGGCGAGAGAAAACTGTGAGGTTCCATATTTGTTGACATCTATTGTTTATCTTACTATTATACTCCCTCTGTCCCTTAATAGATTGCCCATTTCTCTAATGCACGTTTGCCAATGCATGTTTTGTATCGTTAATATCTTTAATTATATATTAGTAAAAATTATAAAAGTTTGATTTTCAAAATGTACACAATGAGACGAATCCAACAAGACCCACATGACTATGTTTTATCTTATATATTGGAAATTATTTTTGAGGACTTTCTTTACCTATGAATAGTGCCCTAAATAGAAATGGGCAATCTATTATGGGACGGAGGGAGTATTAATTTGTATAGTGTTTTAGTGGTATAGTGGTTATTCTGGTATAATGTGATAATTATGTGTATTATTCTGGGATGATCCGCACCACTCTATAGTTGTTTACTAAAGAATCTCTATACTATAAGGGAAGAGGGGAGCAACGGTGTCTCCATCTGAAATCACATTTTTACCCCTGTTAAATAAATTATATTTTAAGAAAAAAACTTTAAACAACACTCCTAAACAATTCAAAGTCAGCACAATCAATGCATATCAACAAAAAATTGACAAAATTATTTTATAAAAGAAAATTCCCAAACAATTCAAAGTCATCACAATCAACATAAAATTGACAAAATAATTTTACATAAGGAAATTTACCATAAATTTAAAATGACACATACATGTGATTATATATTGATTAGAAAAGTCCATAAACAAAAAATTAGAAGTGTGTTATTGAAATAATTTATCGACAATAATGTAGTATGTAAAAACTTGATGATGATTTATAATGTATTTAGAAACTTATATTTTTTTATCAATAAAATAAGGCTCTTTATCTAAAGTAACATTATCGAACCATCACATAGTTTCAACTCCAACTTTATGTTAAAACAAACAAAAGGTTAGTGATATATAATTTCTAATTGCTTTATGCATTATACGTGCTTCATTGATTTCAAATTATTTACTCATAAAATCGCACAATCAAGAAGAACTGAAGTTATATAAATGTCGTAGAAAATTGATTTGAAAAGAAAAAATTCAATGAGTTTACTGCGAAAGAATAACCAACAAAGAAAATAATTAAAGCACGCATCGCGTGCATAAATTGCTAGTAAGTATCTTAAAGAAAGCCTTATTATATAAATACACTTATACAGAATATACATAAAAAATATATATAACTACTTCATCCTCTCAAATTTTGAAAAAGACATGCGGGTTATCTATCGGTAAATGTCAGTATGTCACACATGGATTTTTCAAATGAAATTTGCATTTTGGCAGATTTGTTCACATCAATATTGAGTTATCTATATAATTAGATAACTTATGTAAGTTATTATAATTATCTCTATTATTATATAAGAGAAGGGGGGAGTTATGGTGTCCCCGAATGAAGAGACTATTTTGCCCCCCCTCCTTTCTAAATTACAAATTCACTTACAAACCAAAGGGGGCTTCAAACAAAAATACCGAAAAAAAAAATTATAACAATCACTCACAAGTCAACTAAAATCATAGAATTGCATAATTTACTTTATAAAAATCACTCAAATGAGGAAACTTTACAAAAACATAAATATTCACTTACAAACTACAACCAATACACTACAACGTCAATACATACTCACAAAAACATTCACAAAAATTTGACTTGAAATCAAAGTCTTCACTTTCTTCACAATCTATGAAGTAGTGTACTTAATTCAAAAATCAACTAAAAAAATTATAATATTAGAAATCATAAATAAATTCAATAAAATTTCTATTTTGTTCATAGAATTTAACTTTGAAAAGTATATAAAAAAAAGACTGGTGAGAGACGACTTAAGTGACATAGACTAAACCAATTAAATTTTGCAACTAAAAACAATTATACTTCGTATGTCTAATGTTCAAATTTTGACTCTTACTTATGTCGAAGAAAACCGAGTTTTTGTCTCGAAAAAAAATCCAAGCACGCATCGCGTGCAAAAAATGCTAGTATTATATAAGTGAAGGGGGGAGGAAGATGTGTTCCCTTACAAAAAGTCTGATATACCATTAATGAATTTAAATTGTCATATATATTAAATAATCTTTTCTTTTTCCTACTGGCCATATATATTGAACAAGTTAACAATGGAATTGAATTTGAAATTTCAATTAAATATTAAATTAAGGTGAATGATTTTCTTTTCTTACATATGTGTGAAAAACTCTGATAAAAAATTAAATTGACATTATAACTTGATTGACACAATCAGAAGAAAAAAAATAAAGACTTGAAATTCATATTAATAATTATACTGATAATATTTTGAAACGTAAATGTTGATTATATTATTATTCGGTAATCTCTATTTCCATAAATCAAACTGTTCCACTTTATTAATATTCAACGATTGAACCTGATACACATATTCTTCCACTTTATTTGAGGAAAAACTTTCTTCTACTTTATATTCGCTTCTCTCAATACTATATTTGAATAATGATGAACAAATAACCAAAAAAACCAACGACACATGGATTTAAGAAAAACATATTAAAATAATTATAAATGTATGTTCAAATTATTTTTTTTGTACCTCTGATGAATAACTAATTGAGAAAAAAAACGTTAATATGACACGCACGCATAACGTGCAAAAAGTGCTAGTATTTATATAGATGAGGACGTTAAGGCGTTAATGACTTGATGTTTTCTAGATTTCCTTAGTTCCTTGTCATCGCTCTTTCAAAGGGTCGGAGTTCACTTCAAATTATGTTGATGCCGAGTATTTATACTAAGGGTCCGTTTGATTCAACTTATCTTATCTTATTTTTTCTTAAATAAGTTAAAATAAGTTGAATAGAACAGAGCCTAATACTAATATATTAAAAGGTGTTCCTAAGCGAGGAACGGTGCCACGTGGCACTCTCTCTAAGGGCATTTTACTCCATGTAATCCACATATGATAATTTTTTTGAAGTTGCATGACTATAATATGATTATTTAAACCCATTAAAATGATTATTTCTTTACATGACTATAATATTGTGGAAGTATATTATTGATTTTTTATTTTTGCAATTTTTCCTTTTGATGGAAGATTTTGATATTCTTAAATGAATTTGTTATCTTTGTTTTTTTTGTAAACTTTTTTAGTCTTTCCTTTTTTTTAACCTAAAATTTAAGTTATTCTAATTGTAGTTTTTAAAAATGGCAAATATTGGGATTGATTGATTACCCATTATTAATTTTAAAATTTACAAAATTGATGTAATTAAAAAAGTAAGGGTAATATAGTCATTTAATATGGGGACACCATGCCTTCCCCCTTCACTTATATAATAGAGATATATTAAAAGGTGTTCCTAAGCGAGGAACGGTGCCACGTGGCACTCTCTCTAAGGGCATTTTCCTCCATGTAATCCACATATAATAATTTTTTTTGAAGTTGCATAGTATAGGGTTTGATCTCGAGACTTCAAATTTATATACAAATGTCTTAACCACTAGATCAAGTGATATTTAGTGTTATCATTTTAAAGTATAATATTAATAAATAAAAAAATTTCCTTACTCGGGGCATAGTCCGGGCCTAATAACTAGTTTAAAAATAGAATTATGCTAACAAGTGCCCTAGGAAGCTGCATAATTAACTTATTTTGACACAAAAGTCATTTAATACAAATATCAATTTGGGAGAGTAATATATAAATATAAGTTATTTATAGAACACCCCGGAAACACTCATTAGTTTTTGCCACACTATCATGTAGGGCTTTATAGGGAAAACCAATATGTGTCTCTTGATGGAGTATTGTACAATCAATGGCTACAATAATTTTGAGCCATTGACGTTTTGATTAGGCCCGTTTATCTATACTAATATATTAAAAGGTGTTCTTAACCAAGGAACGGCGCCACGTGACACTCTCCCTTAGGTATTTTTACTACATATGATCCATATACAACAAAAAATAGTGAATGTTTGATATAGAATTTGATCTCATGACTTCAAGTTTATTTATACTAAAATCTTAACTACTAAACCAAATGATATTTGGTGATATCATTTTAAAGTAAATTATTAATAATGAAAACAATAAGCACCCGGGGCATAGCCCGGGACTACAAACTAGTTTTAATATAAAATTGCTACAAAATAGTTTTCATATAGTGGAAATCGCAATGCATAGTTCAATGACTATAATATTTTTGATGTGTGTGTTGTAATAATAATTTTGATGGCTATAATCAATCAAATCACTGATAACCAATCTTTTCTTCTTTCTTTTTTGACATATTTTCTTCTCTTCCCCTTTTTAATAGAATTAGTTTTTAGAAACAGTTATATGTGTGTTAGGATTTGGAAGTTTTAAGACAAATTAATATTATTTAGTGTGGAAAGATGTCAATTAAAAGAAGGAATAACTCATTGGATTTATAATGAGCATTTATATCTATACAAATATACTAAAAGGCGTTCATATCCAAGGAACGATGCCATGTGGCACTCTTCTCAAAGTTTCGAATACACATGTTTATGATCTCATTTAAAAATAATAACAATGTGTAGCTTCTAGGAATCGAACACATGACCTTTGAGATGAAATGTGAGAGTTTAACCACCAATCCACTACAAATTTAATGTTTGTTGTTTCAAAGTAAAACATAATAAAGTCATATAATTATATGTAACTACAGACATAGACAAGCTTTTTGATCTCTAACACTTTTATTAAAGTAATAACATTCTCTTACCCCAATTCCATTAAATTGTTATTTTTATCCACAATTCCTTAGAAGTTTTTTTAAACAACGTAACTTATCATGATATAACGCCCATTTTCTAATTTCGCATTCGACAAAAAATTACAAAAAGCTAATAAAATCGATTAATTATGAAGTTATGAATAATAATCCCTAATATATTTGATAATTACTGACCCGGAGCATCGCCCGGGCCAAAATACTAGTTGTAGCTTAAATCTTGTTTTCAATCAAAAACTAGTTGATAGGCCAGAGTTATGCTCCAGATTATTTGATAAGACTTTATGATATATATATCATCCGTCCCAAAATACTCTTTAATCTTTCTTTTTTCATTTGTCCAAGAATACTCTTTATTCTTCTATTTTTGGATATGACGCACTATTATTGTAATTTTTCTACTTTTTAACTAATTGGCCCACACTCTCCGTCCTCTTAGTATAATAATATCACTCCTACTACCTACTAACTCTGACCATTGGCCCACACTTTCTCTCTGCTAAATAAAATAATATTACTCATAATACCTACTAACTTCTATCACATCTCCACCTTTTCAGTAAAATAATAATTGATAACCAAACAATAACTTATCATCTAAAACTATGTGCCCTCATAAGTGTCAAGATCGAGTATATCAGGATGGGGGGAATAATTGTTTGTGTTGGCAATCGGCATTTTGTCATAATGTTTAGTTTGATGGTTGGGTATTAACTTGCTCATTAAGGTATCAAGAATGACAAGAGTTTGAGACTTGTTACATACATTTTGGGTGGAATGAGGACGACATGTAGCGGTGCCTCATTTTTTTTCTAATTGTATTAGCAAAATAGGAGTAAGTCATTTTTTTTATTTATATATCACACATGTATACAAATGCGTAAAACCACTCTAATATTTAAATGAAAGTGTATGATGACTCTTGAAATGTTATAATATTATAATAAACGACAATAATAATGAATACAAGATCAATTCCCATGTTTATATAAATAACTCTATTATTATAAGCATTATGATTAATATATAAGTGTGAATAGCGATGATGATTATGTTTCATGTTTATGTAAAATGTTAGTGTAAAATGTTATGGTTTCATTTAGGGTTTTGGGGTTAGCGTTAGGGTTATTGGCCATGAGTTTGACCCAATCAAGCCTGCTGATTGACTTGCATGCCCAGTTCATTTATATTCTTTATTTTTAAATTTTTGGATTGAGTTTAAAGATATAAAATAGAGAATTTACACGTACTAGTATGTTTTTTTGGTAATTCGTGAAATTTAGTTAAAACTTAATGATGTCATTTTAAAACAATTGAAAGGACTAATTAGTACAGACGGATCCATGAGCTCGCCATCCCTATGACATGATTTTGATTTGAGCTCGGTTCGGCATGAGCCTGACCAAGCCCAAATTCCAGTGACACCACCCTATTGCCATGTTTAAGTTCCATGAGCGTAATACAATCTAATCTAATTTAATGTAATATAAATGGATAAAGGAGGCTTTTTCCAGAAGTAATAATAACGCCACGTAAGGTTATTGTGTCTTTAGAATATAATTTCATAATTGATAATTAGTGATTTGTATAAATAAGAAATAAAGTCTAGTTTTCAATGAACAATAAGGAATTAACATATTTTGTTAATTCATTGTAGATTTAGTTATACAATATTTTCATATATTTGGCTTCTTATTATGGGAGTGCCACATAAAAGATGTCATCTCACAATAATTTCGAAATAACTATCAATAATGGTAGATAACTAGCTACAATCAATAAAAAATGTCATCTCACAACAATTATGGGAGCATATATAAGTTCGAAAACTTAAGCATTATAGTTATTTGGATGTTAATCGAGAATATAATTCATAGTTGTCAAATCTAATCAATGTGGATAGTCTCAAAAACCCGTGAGTCATCCTAAGTATCTTTTTGGTCTGGGAAACATTTCGAGTAAATAAAAATCACATTCCCAAATAAATAATGATCACAAGTTCGAAAAGTTCATGAGACAGTCTATTCTCAAGACCCGGGTACACGTCTGTGTGACATTTTCATCGTCCTAATTGAATGTTGTTTACCATAATCAAATGGTCCATCTCCGAAGACATGAATATAATTATTCCAAACCGTTAATTTGATAATGATCCACCTGGAAAGAATAAAGTCATGTAATCGTTAAAAAAAACAATGCACCATAATATTCAATTGTGATATTAAATAAAGAACGTGCACGTACGTGTTATCCATTATTGCAACATCTCTTTTAAAAGAGTTGTTTCCAACCGGCTGAATCGGTGATACATCAAGGAGTATTCCAATGACATCTGAGAAACATTCACCATACATTAAAGATGTGTTTGTGACAACATGTATATGGTTGGAAATAAGTAGACTTTACCGAATAATCTGTCACTGCTATCGACATGACACCATATATGAGATAAGGGCACTCTCTTGTAAAAAAAGACGGGCATTTCAGGGTCATCTTGATCTTCAAGAATGACATAAGATGCATCCGTCAACAACATCTGTTTGTAATCGTGAACAATGTCATTTGTGTAATCAGCAGGCACAATCTGTACAGATTGGAGCACATAGATGTGGCCTGCTTGAAATCTCCCAAGAAATCTCTCAATATGAGGGGAGAATACAGTGCATTGTATGCCATCACCCTATAAAGGCAATAAAGAAAATAAAATATTATGGGTGTAATAATGAGAAGCAAATTTGACATTATAATAAGAGTAATTTAAAAGATTTACCTCACTATCCACAAAAAGCATTTTCCGAATTTGTTTGCAAGCTCCACGATGTGTGAAGGTGAAAATATCGAAATTATGAACCAATCGTGCTCGCACATCATATCTCCGTACTCCGCAAGGAAACAAATGGGCAAAGGGTGTACAATGATATTCCATCCTAACAATTATAACAATTACATGCAAATATATACAAAACATCACTGTCAATTGATATTATAAAATCTAAAAAGTTTCATACTTTATAACCATGTATAAACTACATACTATCACAAAGTATAATTCATAACATTTATTAAATTTCATGAAAATATGGTACTAAGAAATATTTAAATAAGATACACTATGTAGAAAGTAACAAAACTTCCTTATAGACAATATTTTTTGTGAACACTCCTTCCTTTCCTCTAATCTTTCCTTGTCGACTGCAATCTTTGTCGTGTTCTCAAAGATTCCACGCGAAAGTGCAACATACAACTGCCCGTGGCTAAATACACACTAGAGGAAAAAAGCCCAAGGGCTGCGGTCAAAACGGGCCCAAGGGCTGCGTTTTTTGACCGCAGCCATTGGACTAGCAGCCCTTGGCATCTAGGAAGGACTGCGGTTTTTAACCGCAGCCCTTAGTGCGTTAAGGGTCGGTCAGGAAAAACCGCAGCCCTTAGTGGATTAAGGGCCGCGGTTAAGGGAAAAGCCGCGCCCCTTGGCGAGTTAAGGGTCAACGGTTTTGGCCCTTAACCGCAGCCCTTAATCCACTAAGGGTTGCGGTTTTTCCCCTGACCGCAGCCCTTGTGACCCAAAAAAAATTTTTAAAAAAAAAATTTTTGAATATAAAGAAATTTTTGACCGAGTTACATTATGAAGACGAGATACAACAAGAAATGGGTGCATTCCATCCCTTAAAATCCTATAGATTTTTCTTCAACATTCCAAAGCTGCAAATTGTCTTCTTGGCTCCCAAAAATAACCTCGAAATAAATAGATCTGCAAAGCGTTCAATAATATTAAGACATGAGAAACAACAATAAGGTCTTTAAACACAAGTAGGGGAAAATTTGTCTTCCAGAAAGATATGGTTAAGTGGCTCTAACGGTACACGAACATGGCAGGGTGTGCGGCAAACGGCGGCGGTCGGTGCATGGCGGTTGTGTGCGGGAGCGGTGTAGGGGGTGGGGGCCGTGGAGCAAGGGGGTTGTGCATGGGAGGGTGTGTGCGGGGGTTGTTAGGGGAGGGGGTGTGCGGGGGTGTGCAGCAGGGGGTCCGCATAGGGGTGGTGTGGCCGTGTAGGAGACGGGGGCTACAGCAGGTGGGTGGGGGTGGGTTGGAGCAGAGGGGTCTATGCATGACAGGGGTGTGTGCATGGCGGGGGGTGTGTGCAGGGGGTGTGTGTGCATGGTGGGGGTGGAGCAAGGGGTTGTGCATGGGAGGGGGTGTGTGCGGGGTTCTTTGGGGTGTGTGTGCAGGGGGTGTGCGGTAGGGGGTCCGCATAGGGGTGGTGTGGCCGTGTAGGAGACGGGGGCTACATCGCAGAGGTGGGGGGTGGAGCAGAGGGGTCTATTCATGGCAGGGGGTGTGTGCATGGCGGGGGTGTGTGCATGGTGGGGGTCGTGGAGCAAGGGGGTTGTGCATGGGAGGGGGTGTGTGCAGGGTTGCTGGGGGTGTGTGTGCAGGGGGTGTGCAACTGGGGGTCTCGCATAGGGGTGGTGTGCTGTGTAGGAGACGCGGGGCTACATCGGTAGGTGGGGTGGTTGGAGCAGAGGGGTCTATTCATGGCGAGAGGGTGTGTGCATGGCGGGGGGTGTGTGGGGGTGTGAGTGCGGGGCCGTGGGAGGAGGAGCTGTGGGAAGGGGGGGTGTGCAGGGGGTGTTTGATTTTGACTATTGGCCTTCTCATTATATGAAGGATTGTTTTGGCCAAAAACATGTTAGAGAATAGGATGGGAAATACTTAGCTCATTAGTACTGAAAAACTATTTATCATTTGGCCAAATCTTATGATTTATTTTGGTATCCATATATATGTGACATACAGTTTTCTATGCATATCGCATATGCTGATATATATGAGTGCCATAAAAACCTCATCATGTAGTTGGATGATCAGTTTTGCGAAATAAAAAAAAATCAAATCAAACAATTGTTCGTAGTTTAATAATTTTTAGAAAATCGAGACCGTATTAGCATTAACAAGTGCAAAAGTCAAATTATTTAGAGAATGGCTTGGTATTGTTTGATTTACGCTTTAGCCATAATCTTCATGTTCATATGATTTAGATAGATGATCAAGCAAATAAAGTCTAAAAAACAATCACTTAACCATGGATCAAACAATTAAAGCCCTAAAACAATCACTTAGATGCATATTAGGCCAAGAAATCCCACAAATATCAATAACTAACTAATTCACCAAATTTTAAGCATGAAGCAAGCAATAACGGCCAAAAACAATTGAACAAAACCAACACCATGATCCCAAAGGGGGCTACAATGCCCATACTAATTCCTCGAACAATCATCTTCAACTAAGGGGGAAAAGGGGATAAATAAGGTTCATCCTCGAACAATCAACTTCGGATAAAATGGTTCTAATTTCTAAAATATAACTCAAGAAAAAAAAAAAAGAGTGAAAATAAAACATACCTTTTCTCATTCTCCATATATACATTACAAGTTAATATGTAACGCCAAACAATGCAAGCACCGTATCCAATCCCCAATATTCAATCATTATGCATCTCACAACAAGATCCAAACAGCTTCTAACCATAGGAAGAATTGAACTTCTACCTCAAATTTGGCGTAAAAAAACATTTAGTACTAGTGAAACAATAATCCACTTACATTTGGCAAATATTTAGTAGAAAAGGGCACAATTCAAGAGACTACCTCAATCATATGCACTCACACATCAATAGTTGAATCCAAAGAAAATGTGTTATAATGAAGATTCATGGTACATAACTCTAAAACAATGGTATTTCCCCGCATGCATTCCTAAACCTAGAAAGATATTCACTTTTCACTTCAATTGATCAAGATTGCAAAGGCATACCATCACATTATATCATGCAACAAAAGAAGCTCGCACACGAAATTCTCGCTGTAAATTCATGGCAAAGCCGCGTCACACGCTTAGGACATACTTAATTTCTATCAATGGATATACTACTAAATATATATAGCTCATTTTCACTTCAACATTCTCCGATTACTCTTCAATTCACTGAATCTACTTACGTAATTCTCAAACAACCTAAGGCAACACGCCGGCATCGTCTCCTCGTTGATCGCCCAAGAAACAAAGATTCAAAGCAAAGACAAACCACAAGATAATTATCGATTTTATCCAATGTTTTTTTTCCACTAGTGATAACTTGTTTTATCCAATGTTTCTATTTCCAAATCACCTTTATCCTTATGGAACACATTTACCCGATAGTTAGCCATTTTCAATCGCCCTATACACACTATAGCAATATATTCTCGCTGCAAAAAGGGGGTTGCCGTAACAATGAGATATATTCACACTAAATAATCATATCTTAATAAAAGACTTTATAAAACTAAAAGGCTATAGCTACATAGATTACTCTTGTAGTCTTGTTAATAAGTACAGATAAAGCTAGCAAAAATATCATACCAATGTCTTTTGCAGTGTATGAAAAGCAAGGCATGCAAAATACTTACTATGATGGTATATGACGGGCTCGGAATGAAATACGCTCTCAACACCATGGCCAACAAATCGATCCACCACACCATAATTATGCTTTGCAAAGATGGTCACCGTAAAGTGCGGTTGAAAAAGACATTAGACAAAAACGAAAAAATTGTAGCTACATATCCGGCATAAAAGAGTGAATTTTAAACACAAAGACTGCACAGTTTCTTTTAATCATTAAGGTACAAGGGAAATTTTAGGGAAATTCTTCTCTCAAGGTAGTAAAAAATGCACAGGTTTTACCAATCAAAACTCAAAAACATCTGATTTTAGTGGCCCTTAGTTTGAAGATGACAACTAAATTAGCAAATTTGTGGAGAAGAGTAAACAAAAAATGAAATATAAGATAGAAGACTACTCGGGAGAATGCAAACAACCTGTAAATCTGGTACCAAGGTTTTAAAAAGTAGATACTGCACACTTTAGCATTTAGCCTTCCAGGATCAAGATTTGAATTTAACATTTTCGAAGAATAAGTAGTTGAAAAATACTACAAAGCAGTTTGTTTTACCAAGATGCTTGCAGAAAGATTACAAAAATAAGAGAATAATATTGGCAATTTGACACCTGCTTGTGAGCTAACAAGATATTTCATAAACGACAAGTACTAGTTTTACCACTCTCGAACTACATAGTCTACTATATAGACATTACAAGAATTCACATATATAATCCAGAAATCACAGTCTTCACATACAGGAAGTGCCCAAGTACTGAAATTTACCTGATTGTATTTCCAATTTTTTTGAAGCTGACACCATCTTTGCATACGGCTATTCCTTTCTCTAAACATTCTTAGGTTACCTAAGTGCAAAATTAGAAATATATATAAAGCTATTAAACGAAAAAATTACAAAGAAGCAACATTCAAAGAACACTTATCAATAATAGCAATCAAGAAAGATGAGAACCTAGATACAAATTACTTTCAAGATATGCCATGCTGAAAAAGCAATCAATTTAGCATATTCAATTAAGTTGCCCTTAAAAATGCATCCAATTTAGCATATGGGGGGGACTATACAACAGCAAGGTGAGTGCAGGCAGCAGGTTAGGGGGATTCAATCACAGCAGGTGAGGGGTACATGTGGTGGATGTTTGCTGAGGGAGAGGGTGGAAATCGAACTAGCTTAATAATTCGTAATTAGTCCTACATTGTGATGACCATTTTTAGGTTTTACACGCTTCAAATCTAATCCAATTTCAATATTGCTATACCAACTATCAATATCATAATTCAACCATAAAAAACAACCCATCACATGAAAGATCAATCACCACAAAATAGAAAAGAAAAGGGCAAACCTTATCATTTCAAACAAACCATTCAAAATACAAACAGATCCAAAACTCCAATTCTCCAAAAAAATACATCAACCCATAAAAAACAACCCATCCTTAGCAACATAATAGAATTCAAAATTTCATCATCATGGATATGGTAGACTAACTGTTTCTCAACTGATAGACTAACTGTTTCTCATAAATGTCTCTTCTCAGTTCTCATCTAGATGTGTATACATCGTTCTACTTATATTTGTCATAAAATTGTAACATTCTTAGCGGTTCAAGGTAGATCAAGCTATTAGAGTTATATGATATGTTTGTTTTAACAACTTGAAATAGGATATCATTCGCCTTCCCATGCTGTTCCGTTTTCTACAAAGACCTCTGGCTCAATTGATCTCTATGCTTAGAGCCCCTAACAGCAAAGAAGGATATGCTTCAATAGGAGGGGGTTCACCTTTGCGAAAGATAACTGATGAGCGGGGTGACACAAGCTCTCTTTTGTAGCACAAAGGTAAAGCCCCCTAGAACCCCCATCCAGTCCCATATATAAGGACTTGAGGATTATGCCAATCTCTTCAACCATCTCTAAAAAGATTAATCCAATTCAGGTAATATCATGAGAATGCTAGGCACAGTAGGAATGATATTTCCATATGGAAAGCATGGAACAACCATGTCAAAAGAATTATGGGAGAAATATATTAGCTCCAACAGGCACACAATTTAAAAAAAAAAGATAAATTCAATCCAGGTAATATCGCAAGTCCATTGCCTACTACTAACAGACAATGAAACAGATTAAAGGCACAAGTCCAAAGCAACCATAGTACTGATAAGAGATCATGAATTTGGCAATAATTCCAGCAACCACACACAAATGACAAAATTCCAACTCATTTTCCCAAAATAAATCATGATAATCAAAAATCAAAACCCTAAATCGAACCTAAAGTCACCAATCAAGCTAATCTAGTCAAATTTAACAAATAATGCAACTTTAACAACACGATTAAATCATAATTCGATTAAATAGATGGCAAGCGACAAGACAAGTCCAAAACAACCACATTATGGATAAGAGATCAAGAATCCAGGACTAATTTGGCACTAATTCCAGCAAACACACACAAATGACAAAATTCTAACTCATTTTTTCACATTAAGTCATAATAATCGAAAATCAAAACCCTAATAAATCGAATTTAAACTCACCAAACAAGCTAATGCGGTCAAATTTTACAAATGGTTACATATTGAACAACACGATTGCGCTTAATTTTCGGGCGAAAATTTGCGACATCATTTGAAGCAGAGAAGAGAGAGAAAGTGTTAATAACAAAAGTGAAAATAAAAAATCTAAATTCAAAGAAAAAATTAGCAGAATTAAGAGTACCGCTGAAAAGGATGAAGTGTTCATGTGAGGAGCGAGATCTCGTCAACCTTAGGGCGGAAAAGCGCGACTTGAGAGTTATTGCAGGAGAGAGAAAGTCGTCTGTCACAAAGAGAGAGCAACGTCGAATGATAATCCGTCGCGAAGATATTCATCGCGAAGAAGAAGGCCTCGTTGCGAACCCTCGCCGGCGAAGAAGGATGAGAGGAGAGAGATGCGCTGATGGTTTGCAATTGAAGGGAGGGAGGAGAGATAAATGGGGTTGAGTAATTAGGACTACTCGCGTTAAAATGGGAATTGAAGCGAGGGGTTTATTTCATTATATTGTTGGGCTGCTGAAGGGCTGCGGTTAGCCCAAATACCGCAGCCCTTTATTACTTATAGGGCTGCGGTTTTGGGCTAACCGCAGCCCTTCACTAAAAGGGCTGCGGTTTTTGGGCTAACCGCAGCCCTTCACTATTAAGGGCTGCGTTTTACAAAAAACGCAGCCCTTGCACCGCAGCCCTTTCGTTTTTTTCCACTAGTGACATGATCAGGAAGATATATCCCAACATGTGGGATGGATTGCCCTTGAGACTTGTTTATAGTTAAACCAAAACTCAACTTTACAGGGAATTGCTTTATGACCATCTCAAAAGGTAACCTAATATTTTCAGCAGTTTTCAATGGAATTCTTGGCAAAAAGACCCTATTTCCCCTTGCATGTCCAGTTAAAAACTCAGCATCGATGAAATGATCCTTTAGTGAATGACAAAGTAGTCGCGTTCCATTACAAAGACCATTTTTAGGATCGATAATCCTGAGTAGCATTAGAGGAACACCAGGTTTCAGTTTGAGCACATGTGGAGGCAATCCTGACGCGACAATTGAATTTAGGAACTCTTGTTGATACATGTTTCTTGTATCATCAGGCACTAAAACAAATGAGTAGTATGTTCGTCCTTCTTCGAGAAATCGTTCGATAACCTTGTCATTGATTCTATCAGCATCTTCGTTTAATGGAGTGATGATTGCCCTTTCTACCATAAAATTTCCGTCACCGATGTGTTCATTTAGATTGGGGAAAATTTGATCAATCAACCCATCAATCGAGGTATCAGTAACAGTAGGTATGACCATTTGACTCGGCAATTTTATCATATCATCTGAGATGGTAGGTTCATCACCATTTCCAATAGAGAGTAAGAAATTAGAGAATCCATTGTCATGTCTAGATCTCATGTTTTCTCTCAATTGCAGAACGGAAATATGATTCCATAGTGGAGACCTTATTAACGATGTGTCAATCATTTGAGCTCTTGTTCCATTTCTCACAACAGGTAGAACTTGCCTGAAATCCCCAACAAACACAATTATTTTCCCCCCAAATGGCAAGTCGATTCCCATTAAATCCTTAAGTGAACGATCAACTGCTTCAAACTGATACCTATGTGTCATCGGTGCCTTATCCCATATAATAACTGAAGAATGTTTTAGAGGAATGCCGGTTTTTGAACCCTTTGTAAAGGTGCATGACGATAAGCTATATGGTTTTAATGGTAGCTGAAAAGTTGAGTGTGAAGTTCTCCCTTGGTGAAACAATGTGGCATCAATTCCTAAAGTTGTTGTTGGGATAACTATCTCACCTCTACCTTTTACAGTAGCTAATATAGCTCGATACATATATGTTTTTCCAGTACCACCGGAACCATCAACGAAGAAAGCACCACCATTTTTCAAAGTGATAGCATTCATCACTGTGTCATATGCATGTCGTTGATCGACATTCAACTTGCCTATGCACTCGGTATCCTCAGTAGGAACTGGCACTGAGAAATACTCCTCCATTATTTCAGATAGCTCATCAATGTTTTCAACGGATTCTGGTAAATTTGGCAATTCATTGTAGTATGAAATTGCTTTCCTTAGCGGTTGTAATAAGCGATCCAAGTCTTTAAGAAGCTTGTCAGTTAGAATTTCATTGTTGTTTGTCGTGCTTGAAGACAGGTAATCCTCAACCAAGTGTGGGAAGAACTCATCCCACAATGCACGTAACCCAGATGGTTGACAATATATTAAAATAGTTGCAAACAATCGTCTCAGTGCCGACGACATTCTTACCTGACATGCTTTTGTAAGACATTGACGTATGCTTTCAACATTCTCAATAAGACCTAAGGACTCAGTTGCAGCTCTAAACGTAGGGTGCGGTATCCCATTGACAGTCCTTAAATGCTCATATATATGATTGTGGCCCTTTGACATGGTTTAGTAACATTCTTAGGTAAAACCTTTCCGCATCCAGAGGCGAAGCTACATACAATCGACCAATTACTCTCTGCATGGTTTTCCATTATGCAGCATATACAATGAATAACAAACTACTTATCTACCATTATGCAGCATATACAATGAATTAACAAAAACTTATAAATGTCTGTTCGGATCAAAAAAATTGTAACACTGATGAATAATTAATTGAGAAAAAAACGTTAATATGACTCACACGCATAGCGTGCAAAAAATTCTAGTATTTATATCTCTATTATATAAGGAAAGGGGGAGGCTATGATCTTCCTCTAATAAATTACTCAAAAGCCCTCATGGTTTTTCTAAAAGTTAAAATATACCCCATAATATTCACAACACATATCAAGTAGCTTAACATAAATAAAACTATCCTTAATTTTTTTTCTAGAAACCAATTTAAAAAGTCAAAACTAATAGGAATTAGCCCACAAATATTGAAGATATCTTACAAACATAAATTGATTAAAATTTTTGTAGTGAACTTGAATTAGCAATAAAAATGAAGAAATAAAAAGTTAATCAAATCGTAAAAGAAATAAATAAAATAAAATAAAATTCAATCATAACAAATTAAAATACGCGGTGTTCTTATGTCTATTTTTTAAATGATATATTAAATGTAAGTGCGTACTTTGTTTATCATATTGAAAAACAATTGTGAACTTACACTATTTTAAAAAGTTTCGTCGCATGTATTGCACACATATAAAGTTAGTTGTTTGGGAATACGGAAGACTGGCAAGAAAAAATGTTGTCGCACGCATCACGTGCATAGAAAGCTAACTAGCTACAATCAATAAAAATAAAGTTTGGACTATAGGTTTGTTAACAACGATTAAGTATCAAATAAAGTTATTATTATCTCTATTATACTAGCTAAGGGGGGAGATATGGTGTCCCCCTATGAAAAGACTTATATACCCCTAATTTGAAACATAAAAAGAAACTATTCGAAATTTCTCTTTTATTTCTTGATTTACAATTATGCATAATAAGGAAAGTTGTAAAAGAAAAAACTAACATATAAAAGTTAAGATTGCCATTAAAAGATTACTTACGATGAGGAAACTAACATAACAAAGAAAATTCAACAATTGTAAAGCCAAAAATACAAAGTTTCTTTTACCTAAATATCCAATAACAATTACAAAGAACATAAATTAAAAATTCATAAAATTACCGAGAAAAAAAAATAGTATAATTCATCATTTTATTTTTCGGTTTCATAATTGTCGTTGTCAAGATGTTATTCAAGCGAAATAGTTACACCTGATGAGAAAAAGTAAACATAGACCAACTTCTTTTATCTTCATTATCAATGCTACATTTTGTAAAAATAAATTGTAAGTACGAAGTACAATTTTATTTTATGCATTAATATTAATGTTTTTGAGGATTCAAAACATCAGTATTAATACTAATATGTTGTAGCACGCATCGCGTGCATACAAGGCTAGTTTTTACAATAAAGAAACAGAATCAAATTAAAGTTTTAACAATGAATTATATCAATAATTTATCATACATCTCTATTATATAAGCCAAGGGGAGCTATGGTGTCCCCCCCTATGAAAATACTTATATACCCTTAATCTCAAAAAAAAAAAATAAAGACAAGATTTTCTTAATTCTTTCCTCGTTTACATATATGAGTAATAGGGAAAGTTCTACAAAAGTAATACATAAAAATATGTAAAAAAGACAATTGAAAATATAAAGTGATGACTAAATCAACTTTCAAACAATTACAAAAGCAAAGATTTACAGAGATTTTTACTATCTAAACTCTCGGTTGCAATAACAATTTCAAATTACATGCATTAAAAAACCATAAAAGAATTAAGAAATTTAGAGAAATATTCAACTTTTATTTTTATTTTTTTGGGCTCACAATCAGTTGGGATAATAAATAATTAAAAAGATAAACATACATCATTAGTTAATATCTATTTATAATTTTTATTGAAGCACTACTCACCATAGTATGCCTAAAAATCTCAATTACCCAGTGAAATTAAATTGAACTATTATTCATAAAATACGCCAATAAAATATATGTATTTTTAAATAAATAAAAAAACATAACCTAGATCATTGTTAAATAAAGCCCCTCTCATCGTCTCCTCTCTCGTGTCCGAGCACACCACCAAAGAGCACACCAGCACTCCTCTCGTCGCGCACCAGCAACGAACGCACCACCAACGAGCGCACCAGCACTCCTCTCGTGTCCGAGCACACCACCAACGAGCATACCAGCACTCCTTCTCTCCTCTCTCCTCTCTCCTCTCTCGTTCATCGCACACACCAACCGCGCATCCATATCTAGGGTTCGTTAGTTTTTATCCTTTATAATTTTTTTGTAATTTTTTTTGTACTTGTGATATTTTAAGTTTAGTTGCTGGGCTTTAGTTTCGTATTTTATATTTTGTTTCGGATTTCGTTTGTGATAATTTGTCCAGAATTTTCGTTTTGATTTTGTTTCGATTTATTTGTGATAATTTATCCAGATCTAGGGCTGGGTTTTTGTTTCATATTTTATATTTTTTCATTTTAATTTGTGGAATTAATTTAATGTTAGGATTTCTTGTTTATTCATGAATTTTAATTTCGTTTCTGTAGTATTTTTTTCATCCAGATATGTAGTATTGTTCTTTATAATTTCATTTACTTGTAGTGGATGTTGTTTTATTTTTTTCTATGCGCTGGTGTTGATACTCTAATTAAACAATATATACTCAGTAACTGTTTTTGGATACATTTAGAACTATAAAATGCAAAAACAAAAAAAAATATATTTTTTTGGGTGACAAGGGCTGCGGGCTTTAGCAAAAACCGCAGCCCTTTGTACAAGGAAGGGCTGCGGTTTTGGCCCAAAAACGCATCCCTTTTAATATGGAAGGGCTGTGGTTTTGGGCCTAAACCGCAGCCCTTCACTTTTAGTGAAGGGCTGCTACGGAAAGGGCTGCTGGCCAAAAATGCAGCCCTTAGGGCTGTTTTGACCGCAACCCTTGTGTTTCTCTCCACTGATGTTGATGTCAACCTAACACATTTAGGCTATGTGATCTTTTCAACTTATTCTAACTTATTTCAGAAAAAAGTTCAGATAAGATAAGTTCAAATAAGATAAAATAAGTTGTATAAAACGGATTAACTATGTTAGATAACACAATAAACTAGAATATAAGTTCAGATAAGATAAGATAAGATAAGATAAGTTGAATCAAACACAACCTTAGCCCATTTCCTAGGAATTACATAAAAGAAATAACTTCCTAAGAAATGGAACTTTCCATGGGAATTAAATTCTCATGTATACCAAACAACCACTTAGTTATGGGTGTAAATTATTTGGACAATATTAGTGTTTGTGAATTCAAATAGAATTATAAGAAAAGTAGTGGGGCTTACTATGCTCACATGACCTTTGAAATGAAATGTGAGAGTTTAACCACCAATCCACTACAATTTCAATGTTTAACGAATCAAAGTAAAACATAATAAAGTCTTGTAATTATATGTAACTATAAAGACACATACAAGCTTTTTGATTTCTAACACTTTTATGAAGGTAATAACATTCTCTTACCCCAATTCCATTGAAATTGTTATTTTTACGGTTTTTTCACCAAATACCCCCGACAAATCACGAAATTCACAATATACCCACAATGTTCCAAATATTCACCACATATCCCTGACTTTTCCAAACTGTTCACAACATACCCTTTTTTGAACGTCCGTTAAATCGCCGTTATCATTTATTTACAAGTTTGCCCATACTTAGTATTAAATGTTTTGGCGGCATTTTGTCAGTTCCTGGACACGTCCTCTTCTTGCAGTTTATGAAAGAAAAAAATTAGGGCCCCTTCATCTTCTTCTCTCCTAAATTTTGTTCACCCTAAATCGCGAAAAAAAACCCTAGAAATTTTCGAATTAAACGAAGTTCCTGAGTGATTCATCTTGGACTACTGAACTTGAAGACGCAATTGTTGGTGGTGTTGAAGAATAACGAAGCAGAGGAAGCAATTTCGAAAGTTCGCAGAGGGAAAAATTCAAATTTTTGAACAAAATATGAACTCAATTTAGTTAAAGTTGGTTCGCATTATGTTTAGGGTTAATTTCTGGGTTTATGTGTTTGTTTGATATGCTTTGAAGTGTGAATTTTGCTAAAATTAAAATTTTTTTGTTGTTTGATTTCATGTGCATGTGTTAGGATGGTAGCTGTGTGGTTGTTGATGCACTATGGTTGTCATGACTTTGATGTTAGGGTTAGTGACACTGACTTGTGTCATTTGATTAGGTTGTTTGAGGTAATAGTAACTGAGTCTGAGAAGTAAAATGTACACCTACCCAAAGCATTTAGGTTGTTATTCAGAGGGCCTAGAATAAATAGGAAAACAGAGCTTGCATCTGACCTGGACTTGACAAAGTTGTAGGATATGTATGTGGGTAGTGATACCATAGAACTGTGGGTTGAGGAAACACACAGTCCTGGGGTAGTGATACCATAGACTGTGGGTTGAGGAAACAGACAGTCCTGGGGTAGTGTTTAGGTCATATTTTTGCCTTGAAGGAACAAGCTGAGAGGGAGGTCATGGAACAGAAGAGGCTTTTTGAGGAGAGATTAAGGAAGGAGAGGGAGGAGGAACTGAAAAAATAGGCTGAAGAGGAAGAAAGATTGAGAAAACAGGAGGAGGTTGAAAGGGAAGAAGAGGAGTTAAGGAGGCTCCTAGTGGTTATGGAGGTCCCAGTTAGGGATGCAGAGCAACCTGAGGTTGTGTGTGAGTACATGAGGGTTTACTCCTCACAAGAACCATCACAAGACCAACAGAACCAGTCTTCACCACCACCTGCCATACCACCTGCTTCTCCACACCACTCACTGGTAGGCGCGTATTTGTCGTGTACACCTAACCAAAGATAAATTTCTCCTACTCTCATGCACACTAAGCAAGTATAATGGAAGTAGGGATCGTATCCACAGGGAAACAGGGACGAGCTTTATATTTAGCGTGAATCAGTACTTAGATTAAGCTAAGGACCGAGAAACCTAATAACAAGGGGGGTTTCAAATAGATTTACGAACAAACTACAACTAACTAGCATATAAATAAAATGAGAAATCAATATGGGAAGATCTTGAATCCGATTAACATCCACTTCAATTCATTATCGATCATTGAACCTCAACTCTAATTATTTCCATAATTATCTATTGTTGAGAATTAATCTCATATTCTCCTTATTCTTAGTTGAATAGCACGATCAGCGTGACTATAAAACCCTAACTAAAGGATAACCTAGTCCGATCAGCGTCTAAGTTCAATCCAATAGCAGTAATAAACACAGAGAACCAATAGACCTGCTAATGGCATACACGCGATAAACATTCAACAGTTGATTCAATTTCCCCAAGAAATAACCAAGACGATCTGCATCTAAGTTATTCCCTAGTTTGCTACCAATTGATAAAAGAATAAAACAATCGGATTCTATTCTTAAATCTAGCATTAGATTAATTACACAATCAAACTAGTAACGTTCCTAGTATAATTATGCAAAAATCATAGAACATAATCATAGAAATTAAACCATAATCAAGGAAAATAGATAGAGAGGAAAGATCTCACAATAACGGTTGAAGCTTCATGTTAATTTTCGTCAAGAACACTTCAAGCTACAATCCGATAGCAAAAACCAAATCCAACGTTGAAATCTCTAAGAAAACTAAGAAAGATAACAAAAGTGAGGAAGGAGAATTAAGAGAGAAGTGTTTTTTTCTCTCTCCTCCATTTCAGCTCTGCTCCTCCTCTTCTCCTCCTCTTTTGAAAAATAGGTTTTAGGAGGCTTTTAAACCCCGCACAAAACGTGGCCCCAAACCGACTTAAGCGTCGCGAGGCGCGATACTGATCGCGAGTCGCGACGAGCTGACTGACTTTCCGTACAAATTGGCTGGGCAAAGGGGTCGCGAGTCGCGACAGGGCTCGCGAGTCGCGAGGGCAGGGGGGTCGCGAGTCGCGAGCTACTTCACGGGTCGCGAGCTACTGGCATCGAGCGCTGCTGGGCAGGCTTGGCTGCTGGGCTTGCGATGATGCTGAGCTTGCTGGACAGACGTGAGCTGCTGGGGCAGACTTAGTGCTTGCGGCGGTGCTTGGCTAGTGCAACGATGTTGTGGAGTTGTTCCAACCACTCATGCTTCTAGGAGCTCGGAACTTACAACTTTAACTATAATTAATATACAAAATTCTGAACTTCCGCTAAGAGCTAAATAAAACGCAAACGTTAACAATTATGATCAAGACCCTTAGCAAAAAGCACCCAAAATATAATAAAAACACCGTATAACTTGAGCGTATCACTCACCACCACCTGCCACACCACCTAACCCCTCACCACCACCTCCTTCACCTCCAACTGCCACACCCTCACAACCACAACAACCTCCCTCACCTCCACCAGCTAGCCCCCTAACTGAATCACCACCACTTTACTCACCACCCCACTCACCACACCACTCAACAGAACCCCCCTCAACGCAACCCCCTTCAACACAACCTGCTGCAAGCCAAAAAGGGCAGTCATCCCAGCCAGCATCAAAGCCCCCCTTAAAAGTTCCTTCTAGGACTAGACCTGCTGGGTTTAGGATACCTAAGAGTATTGCTGTTAAATTTGGGATCCCAAGGCCTAAGATGAAAGCTAGTGTAAGGAATAGCAGGGGGAGGGGGAAGCTAACTCAAAGCCAGATGAGTGTTGAGTCTAGTGAGGATGAGAGTGATGATGATTTTGAAGTGATGGATGATGATGAGAGCAGTGGGGATGAGATTTTTGAAACTGATTTCATTGAGGATGAAACCAGTATTGATGTAGGATGAGATAGGTGACAAATCATTTGAGGATCACCTTGATGGGAGTGCATCAACAGATAAGTTGTATAAAAATGGGATAATTTGGAGTGATGCACCCTTTTGATCAATCAAATTGCACCCCTGGCTTATCTTCCCCAACAAAGAGGAATTCCTAGATGTTTTGAGGGATTTTTATATGCAGAAGGGGTTTGGATTGAACATAGAGAAGGCTGATAGGAAGAGATTCACAGCCACTTGCATTATGGAATGCTGTGAATGGAGGATACATGCATCAGTGATGAGTGATAATGTATCTTGGGTAATTAAGACACTAAGGGGTGAGCATACAACTTGTGGGAGACTGGAGGAGAACCCCATGGTGACTTCTAAGTGGCTTTACAAGAAGTTGGCTGATGTGGTGAGAGGAAACCCAGACATTCCTGCTGAGTCCCTCCAAACAGTGTGCATGAATAGGTTTAGGTTAAGGGTAAAAAAAGGTTGTTGTACAAGGTTAAGAGTTTGGCAAGGGTGGAAATTTATGGGGGCTTTGAGGATGCATATATTATGCTTCCTAGGTATGCTGAGATGATTAAAGAGACAAACCCAGGAAGTTATGCCCTCATCAGTTGGACAGGAGACACAACCCAAAGTGAGCCCAAGTTCAAGTCTTGCTTCATAGCCTTTAGTTCTCAGGTTAAGGGCAACTACAAGGGATAGATGGAGACCCATTATTGGGATAGATGGAGCTCATCTGAGTGGCAACTACAAGGGGATTTTGTTGACAGCAATTAGCATAGATGGCAATAATAACATTTTTGTCATTGGCTATGCTATTGTGCCAACTGAGAGCATTGCTTCATGGAGCTACTTCTTCAGCAGTCTCAAATTGGTTTTCCAGCAATAAGGGTGCAAGAGGACTGACTGGACCTTCATCATTGATAGGATGAGGGTAACATCCTTAACTTATTGTGTTAATCTCATCAGATTCATTTTCTTGGCAGTTAAATGTTTTGAGCATAACTTGTTTTCTTTTTTGCAGGGTGTTGAGTCAGCATTGCTTGATGTGTTCCCTCAGGCAACAAGGAGAATTTGTTGCCAACACCACTACAGCAACTGCAAGAATAAAGGCTACAGTGGGATAGCCTTCCACAAACTTTTCTGGACTGCAGCTGATGCCAAGGCTGTTGAGTATTTGGAGAAGTGTACAGAGCAGTGGAGCAGAGCATTCTTTGACAGTGATGTTTGTTGTGATCACAACACCATAAATTTTGTGGAATCTTTCAATGCCTGCACTAAGCCCTATAGGAACTTACCTGTACTGACCCTACTCGAAGGTAGTGTAACTGTTTTTTTGCATTTTCTTGCTTTTAAATCTTGCACTTAATTAATGACATGGTTTATCCTCTTGGTTTTACTACAGAAATAAGATCATGGTGCATGAAGAGGACTGGAGCAAGGTTTGATAAAGCTGTGGACATGGATTCAAATGAACTCACAGAGTATGCAAAGAGGATTTTGGAGGCAAGGAGTGATGAGTCAAGGTTCTGTTATGCCACAGCATGTGGAGGTGGTGAGTATGAGGTGAGGGATGTCAATGTGAGCTTCCCTATTAAGCTTACAACTTCTAAATGTGGGTGTGGGAAATGGCAAGGCTCATGCATCCCTTGCAAACATGCTCTAAGGGTCATATATTCAATCAAAGGCTTGAGCGTGCTGATTTTGTTTCCCCATTCTTCAAGGGGGCAACATACAAGCTCACTTATGGGGATTATATCCACCCTATGTCTGACCCCACTCAGTGGCCTGAGTTCAACCTCCCTCACATTGCCCCCCCTGATATCAAGAGACCACCTGGCAGAGCTACAAAGTAAAGGAGGAGAGGGCCTATTGAAGCTAAGAAAGGGAAGAGGCACAACTCAGTGAGGTGCAAAAAATGCATGGAAGTAGGCCACAATTCCAGGACTAGTGGAACTGATAAAGGGAAGGGGAAAGGCACCAAGAGAAAGGCAGATGCAGCTTCTACAAGCCAAGCACCACCTAAGAAGGCCAAGAAGACTTCCAAGGCAGATGAAGCTTCCACCAGTCAAGCACCACCTAAGAGGGTCAAGAAGTGATTACTGTCCTTTTGCACAGTTTTTTGGGGTTAGAATTTGACAATATAACTTTTTGTATAGCACTCATTACATATGCAAGCAAGCCAAAACATTCATTTTTTGTGCATTAAGTTGCAAATAGGATCACAATGATAGAGGCCAAGAGGCCATACTACTTTTGTAAAGCAAATAGGTGGCAGTTATCTTTTTGAACAAAATATTACAACTATGTGCTTCACTTGAAGATTACAAATATCAGCACCACAAACATGATTAGCCCTATTTTAAGGAAAAATTAACGGGAACAGTCCTAATTATGTGCGTTCCGCCAATTTTAGTCCCAACTTTTGATTAATCCTCAGCAGTCCCAACTTTAGAGTATGTTTTACAAGAGTGGTCCCAGCAGGTCAATGAACTTCTATAACAGGTAAAACCACTTCCACCATCAACCCCACTATTGCAATTGCATTGATAATGATGATGATGATCGATTATTTCTCCGCAAAGTCAGAAATTAAACGAGTTGTGGAAGAGATTGATGAAATGATTAAGATTAAATCTGAAACATGCTCCAAAATTTTAGAGAAGCATAAAAGAATTACTTTCTTGGATTCTGACTCTGTCAATCTCTCACAGGTTTTCGCAGCTTTCTTAATTGGTTAATTATTTCTGTTTAGAACTTCATGAATTTACTTAGTGTAGAAATTTTTGCAGTTATGTGCATTTTAGGAGGCGGAACAACTTTGGATTAAGCAATTGTTTATCTTTTTAATTGTAGAACATTGAGATGCATACAACATAGACAGTATGCGAAACCCAAACGCATATATAAATTGCGATTTATGTTAATGTGTTGGAGATTTTGCATGATATACTCATCCTTGCTAGATCAACCCAGATTAACCCACATCACAAAATCACTAGATCACCCATTACATCATTACAAAACCAGATACCATCAAATAAACAAGAAGACTATAAATCCCAGGTTTCGAGTCCAAAAATAAATAAATGGGTCTCCTCATTTACGCTGTAAAATGGTAATTCAAGCTTTTTGTTAATGCAGTAAACTCACGGATTCTAGATCTCGACGATGAGGGCGCGGTGGTGGCGTCCGAGAGGGAAAGGGTTTGGAGATGGTCAGATGGAGGAGCGGTCGATGAGTTCCGGCCAAGGATGAGTATGAGAATTATATTGCGGAAGACGGGTTTGTTGCGAGGGTGGTCGGAGGTGGTGGAGATACCGGAGAGGAAAGAGGTCGCAGGGAATGGGGTAGAGGAGGGGTGGCAGGGGAGGGAAGCAAGGATGGTAGGGGAGGAAGCTAAGGAGATTGGGGATGGAAAGAGGAGGAAATAAAAGAAAATAAAAAAAATTAACCGGTAAAACAGGTCACCAGTCAAATGGGACTATTTTTATAAAACATACCCCAAAATTGGGACCACTGAGGATTAATCAAAAGTTGGGACTAAAAATGGCGGAACGCCCATAGTTGGGACTGTTAACATTAATTTTTCCCTATTTTAATTGATGTTTTCATTAATTTTTGTTGTTGTTTTACTTTCTTCCTAAGTTGCTTCACTTGTTCTCTCAACTGTGCACTGTCCTCTTCTTCTTCTTCTTCATATCTGCTTCCTCTATTATGTCCTGACATAAGTTTGCTTCCCCTGCTCATATATTCTTGTTGGGTGTTGTAATTCTGCTCAAATGTCCCTTTGCACCATTTGAAGTTGTTGCAATTATCGCATTTATAGTATAGTCTGCTTGGATTTGTTGCTGTCTCTAAACTTCGAATGCTAAATCTTCATCTACAACTACAGTAACAGTTAGGAACCTTAACATATGGAAATTCATGAGAAGAGGAGGAGCTTTTAGTATGTGAACTCATTACATTAAAGTGAAGCAATTGCTGTTAAAAAAAGGGGATGCTAAATAGTAAAATTAAAAAACATGCTGTATTTATAAGCTAAAACCCAACGGCTAGTTTTTTAAATCTGAAAAAATAGCCGTTGAGCATCAAAGGGTATTTGGTGAAATAAGTTTATAGGAAAGGGTATATGGTGCATTAAGTTTCAAACTAACACCGACTTAACGGACGTTAACGAAAAGGGTAAGTGGTGAACAATTTTGAAAAGTCAGGGGTATATGGTGAATATTTGGAACATTGAGGGTATATTGTGAATTTCGTGATTTGTCAGGGGTATTTGGTGAAAAAACCGTTATTTTTATCCCCAATTCCTTAGAAGTTTTTTTTAAACAACTTATCATGCCATAACGAAAATTTCCAACTTATCGATTTCCAATTTCGTAATAGACAAAAATTACGAAAAGATAATAAAATCAATTATGATATTTATGAATAATAATATATTTGATAATTATAACTGACCCAGAGTATTACCTCGGCCAAAATACTAGTTATTGTTCGTAACACGTAGAGAATAAAGTATATCAAATCACAAATGGTAAATGCAAATGTTCACCGTCTTATCTAACTAATTTGTAATCTTTTATACACCAATTATAATTCAATATATTTGTTGTCAAATATACAGTTACTCACCGTAAACATTAAACGTTCATAGCATTAGTTACTCCCTCCGTCCTCAATTAATTGTTCAGGTTTGAGCTTGCATATTAGGAGTAAAGACAAGGGTCTGTAGATGGTTGTATAGATAATGTTGAAGTAATTAAGAATAAAGAGTAGAGAGGGTTAGACCATGTTCTTTTGGACTTATTTTCAGCTCACTTTAGTTTAGTTTAGTTTAGTTCAGTTCAACTCCATTCAACTCAGTGCAATTCAGCTCTTTTTGAATCTAGTTTAGCTCAAATTAGTCTAAAAGAACATGGCTTTAGTAGAGGGTAACACATCACCACGAGTGTGAAAAGAGAGTGTGCGAAGAAGATAGGGGAAATTACATCACATGGGTTGAATGAATGAGATAGAGCAAATTTTCCCATTAAAGTATCAAAACAATTACTTCCTCCATTTTCTTCTAGTTATACCCAAATTACATTCCATGTTTGCCACTTTTAACTATAACTAGTGGTTGGCCTGCGCGCTACGCGCGCGCATGGCTAGGAGTAGCTAGATTGGCACCAATGTCAATAGTCAAAATCACCACTCCAATAGAATACTATTGCCAGTTGATTATTGAACTACATCATACATGCAATTTATGAGCTATACTAATACTTCTAACAAAATATACAAAACTGCAAAAGAAGTTTCAGCAGTCATATATATGCAAAAACCTTCTGCCAGGATCTTTGTACATTAGATACATAAATATATATGGTTGCGTACTGATGACTGATGAGGACAACCAAGTGAAGATTCAGCTTAAAGAATTAACACAAATTATCAACTGAAAGCATTAATTACCAATGAAGTTTTCATCACCCGGTGAACTTTCGCCATTTGTTTTCACCGGTAATGGAAACGGACGAGCTGAAATGAAAGAGCACAACTTTCCTGGGATTGAATCCTTACAATCTCTATCTCGGCCGATATTATTTAACTGTAGAACTTCATTTAATCTTATGCTTCTGCGAGCTAGATTTGCAACATCCATGGTGAGGGAGTTGGAATCCATTGTAGCTGCTTTCTTGACATTCATGAGCTCCCCTCCTAAGCAAGAAACAACTTCTACAGTTTCTTAATTTGATTTCATATTCCAAGGATGATTGATTAGTGTTGGTGCTGGAAAGACGAGAGCCCTCGGATTTAATGGGAAGGTATCCGCATTACCTGTTTCTGAAAATGGGAAGGTATAAGTATAACACCCCTGAATTTCGAGTGCTTAATTTAATTAAATAATAGTAAAATTCTATAGAAAATTCGACAGAGTTCCGTTTAAAATATGGACTGCCTAAAATTTAATTTAGGACTGGCGTCCAAATTATTATAAACCTGTTTCAACAACCGGGGTGTTACAATCTACCTCCCTTAAAATAAGTTTCGTCCTCGAAACTTGAAATAATTCTTAAACTCGTAGCGAAAATCCTATCACTTACTTTAGCTCATTAACTTTACATGTTTAGCCAACTATCTATTATTAAAGTACGAAAGATAATAACTATATAGTATCAAACTTGCACATAAACTATCACACTAGCATACTCTCAACATACCATTGACTTTCAAGTAGGATCAAACACTTAATACAAGTCAAAATTATCTTTAAATACTAAGAATTGAAATGAAATCATACTAATTCCACCCTCCCTAAAAAAATTAGTTACGTCCTCGTAACTGTAAGCGTACCTATTGAAATAGGTGGGAATATTGAGCTCGCATCGCATCCTCGGATTCCCAACTAAGTTCATCGTCCTTGTGGTTCGTCTACAATACTTTCACCTGTTTAACTTCTCCATTCCGAGTTGCTCGAACTTTACTATCAAGAATCTTCATAGGGACCTCAACATATGAAAGGTTATCTTCTAGTTGCAATTCATCAGGTGTGAGTACATGTGAGGGGTCACTAATGTACCGACGAAGTTGAGAAATATGGAAAACATTGTGAACTCGAGCTATATCTGGAGGTAATGCCAATCTATAGGCAACTTCACCTATCCTTTCTAGAATCTCATACAGCCCGATGAATTTAGGGCTTAACTTGCCCTTCATCCCGAATCGCATTACTCCCTTTATAGGAGAAACTTTCAAGAGTACTTTCTCACCGACTTCAAACTCTTCATGTCGTCGGTATTTATCAGCATAACTTTTCTGTCTATCTTGTGCCGCTTTCATTTTCTGTTGTATTATTTTTACTTGTTCCACGGTTTCTTGGATCATTTCAGGACCAAAAACACAGGATTCACCAATATCACTCCAACAAAGAGGACTACGACACTTGCGGCCATACAAGGCTTCATATGGGGCCATTCCTATTGAAGAATGATAACTGTTATTATACGAGAATTCTATCAAGTCCAATCTATATTCCCACGAGCCTTGAAATTCTAAGGCACATGCCCTCGACATGTCCTCGAGTGTTTGGATTGTGCGCTCTGTCTGACCATCAGTAGCAGGATGGAAAGATGTACTCTTTTTCAACTGTGTCTCTAAGGCTTCTTGAAGCTTCTGCCAAAAATTAGATAAGAATCTACTATCTCTATCGGACACGATGTCCCTTGGCACACCATGTAAGCGCAAAACATTCTTCCTATATGCATCGGCTAACTTTTGATGTTTCCATGTATCTTTCATTGGTACAAAATGGGCAGACTTGGTGAGTCGGTCTATAATGACCTAAATCATGTTATTACCATTAAGTGTTCTTGGAAGTCCAAAGATAAAATCCATAGAAATTGAGTCCCACTTCCACACTGGAATCTCCAAAGGTTGAATCTCGCCTTGAGGTCTCTTGTGCCCAAACTTGACTTTTTGGCAAGTCAAGCACTTGGAAACATACTCGGCGACCTGTTTCTTCATATGAGGCCACCAAAAGGTGATTTTGAGGTCTTTATACAACTTGTCACCTCCTGGATGATTGTTTTCACATCTTTTGCAGAAATAACCACGAACAGGTCCTGGGTTGTTTTGGGATTGAGATTGGCTCTGGACTTGGCTACGGGGCTGAAACTCTGAGCACTCCTTAAGGCTTGTTGACTCTGACCTCCTCTATTGAAGTTACCCCTAGGACCCCGATTATCAAAGTTTTTGCTCTTGTTTTGACTAAAGTTATTACCCTTATCCAATTGTTGGGTACTTTCTTTTGTAGGAGCTTTCATCTTTTCTGCGGCTTTCCTTCTCTCCTTGATTCTCTCGGCATTGCTAGCACGAGTATAAACTTCATTCAAGGTCGTGAAGTCGGCCGCTCCCATATTGCTAAGAAGTTCAAGATCAAGTTTTTCCTCGAACCTCAGAGCTCTTTCTTGTTCATTTAGGACCAATTCAGGCACGAAACGAGACAACTCAAGGTATTTAGTATAGAAGTCTTGGACAGACATATCTCCTTGCTCCAGCTGTTCAAACTCAGATCTCTTCCTTTTCCTCATATGAGGTGGGAAGAACTCAGCGCGTAGCGCCTTCTTGAACTCTTTCTAACCAAATTCCTTTGTCTCCACCTCCTCGAAACCATCCTCATCGTATGTGACTTTGGTGGTAAAATTATCTTTTTTGTTGGTCCACCAGATATCAACATCTTCCGTGAGATGGTAGGCTGCGGAGTCTACTCTCATCTCTTCAGGGACCTGGAGAGTGACGAAGATCTTGTCAAACTCTCTAATCCAATTCTCCATCTTCACGGGGTCGCCTTTTCCATCATACTTAGGCGGCTTCTTCCCGTCAATTGCTTTATGCACAAAGACGACCTTAGTGATAGCTATTTTGCTAGTGCTAGTAGTAGCAGCTCGTGCTTCCGCTAGCAATTGCACAGCCTCAGTCATGGCCTTATTAGACTCGGCCATCTGACGCATCAAAGCACGCATCCCTGACGATTTACTTCTTTCACGCTTGTGCATCTTGTAAGCACTACACAAGGTAAAAGAACTTGAATCTCGATAAAACTCGAGTATAACACATTGATTGTCATAAAAGAATATTAACTCTCCAATCACGATATACAAAAACAATCACATAATTAATATAAGCATATAAACAACACAGAATATACACTTTCCGTGTATAACCCATCTCACTTTCTCACTTCGGCTTGTCAAAATTTTAGTTTTTTATTATCTTTAACTTAACCCAGTCCTTTATTAACCTAGGCTCTGATACCAACTATAACACCCCTGAATTTCGAGTGCTTAATTTAATTAAATAATAGTAAAATTCTATTAGAAAATTCGGCAGAGTTCCGTTTGAAATATTGACTGCCTAAAATTTAATTTAGGACTGGCGTCCGAATTATTATAAACCTGTTTCAACAACCGGGGTGTTACAATAAGCCTATAAGGAGATGCATGAAAAGGTGTCGAATATAATAAGTTTTAGTTCATTTTACTATCCAACTACATCAGCAAAAGGTAGGTTTTAAGTGCAGCTATTATACTAAGGATGTTGTATATATGATCTCCAATAAAACCGGGAACCCAAGCATAGAGATTATAGTTCCGAGGGAGTAAATTTTCAATGGAGAAATGACTTTTACGATTTGTTCCAGTCCAAAATTGATAACCCTTGAAAGAAAGCGTTTTAGAATTAATTGAAGAAAGAACATTTAGATATAGCTACAAATATTTAAAAGGTTGTAATTGTAACTACATCTAAATCATGAAGTTGGACTATCTATATTGAAGGTTTGACCTTGGATTCCCTTTGCCAAGATCCAGTTAATCGAGCAGCAAGCCCTACATATGCTTTACCTGCCAACAATTAAGAACACGAAAAAAACAAGGAAAATGCATCTATTTCTGATCCACTACAAATACGCATCTACCTATATATATTTGATGGGTAAAAGTCCAGGTAAAAGATTACGAGACATGGTAAATCCGTGTGCTATATACTCAATAGCAACCCAAAAAAGGCCTCCAAAAGCAAAGCAAGAGAATAGAAAGATTCGACAAAAAAGGGAAAAAGACAGCCCGAAAGCCTGAATAAATTATGCTTGATGTAACCCTCACGCTTCTAAAAGAAAACCAAAGATGTATAATCTTCACTTACGGCTTCTATGGAAAAAAGAAAAGCTCTTGATACCTTGCTGGAATTTCGAGAAATTGCATCATGAATACAAAACTAATTTTACGGAAAGGCAACATTACTTTAAGGCAATGATGATTCATATACTAATTGTCCATTGGGAAATTGTGACAAATACTTTACCTCACTACACCACGACATCTGGTCCGGGCTTGAATCTCCATCATAGAAAACCATCTCCTATTAAGCTAGACACAAAGGTTAGAAATTAGAACCACATAGAAAACATATAGCTAGCAAGACAGAGGAGAGAGATTAAGAGAAAATAAAGCTAGTGCTCCTAATATAGAATACCTACAAAAGTATCTGTAACCGCTAATTGTGTGCATAGAAAGATAGCCCATCTGGGGTTGTAAAGATTTCAAGAGAGAAAAGCTAACCTCTTGGTTAGAGAAAGGCGTTCATAACTATTTTAAGGGAATTAATACAAATATCAACGTCACTCAAATATACCAATGCAATTTTGACCAAAAATATGAGCGGCTAGTACATGAGCAAGTTGATTAAATGATTCATACTTAATTCTGATGAAAGTGAGAAGTTTTCAATCAAAGATTCTCATAATTCTCTACCTGGTATTATTCTTTTCGTAAATTCAGCAATGTGATAAGAGGTTTTTAGTGTGTCGTTAAGGCACCAAAAATCGCTTTTCAAACAATATTTATAACTCCTAACAAGCAATTACTAAGAACGTAGTAAAGACAAGTCAAGGGTCGATCCATAGGGAAATTGGGATTAATCAAAATCTATCAAGTCTAAATTACTTAATTGAAGGGTTTTTGGGGGTTTAAAATAATTTGGTAACAACTACGACTAGCTACTATAAAAGGACTAGCAAATAACACGAGATGAAAATATCAATAGGGAAGACACTAGAGTTAAGGTTACTAGCATGGATCAAAGTGGACAACGATTATTAATGCAATTGTGATTCAAAGGCAACGATTACGCAAGGTTTAGTTTTCCTCTAAAATACTCGAGTCCTCTTTCGAATGGTCCTCGAGAATGATCGCTTAATCAATAAACTAAATCCTCTCTCGAATGGTCTTTAGTCAATTGATTAAGAGATCCAATGAATTTGGAAAACCCCTAATATAGGATCCCCTTAATTTCTACCCAATATCTTGGCCTAGAAATTAAGTTGATTCATGGGGATGATAAAAGAGTTCATAATTCAATTAAGAACATTTGAAATCAAAATACCAAAGCACAAATGTGATCAATATCTATCCTAAGGCCTCAAAACACCAAGATCAATGCATAAACGTCTTTAAATCATCACAATCACATTAACAATACATTTTAACCCTAATCCATACTTTCACCCTAACCCTAGATAGGAGACTACTCACTAATCATGGATTCTAAGCAATAAAACATGAAATCTATAACTAATCTAGGGCTAAACATGATTAAGAGATAATTAATCTAATAAAAATAACAATTATGAAACTATAATAAAGTAGATCTAATAAAAGGGAAGAACAAATAATAGCAACGAAAAGAGATAATAAAAACTGAAACTTTGAAACTAATTGAATTAAATATACCTTCAATGTTGTAGAAATCACAAACTATGATCTAGAATCTCCAATCTTAACAAAAACTAAGTGTTTATCTCTCTAATGTAAGCCCTAATATTCTTCTCTAAACTCTAGAATAATGCATAAGTTTTTCAAAAACATAACATCTCTTGTTTTTAATGCCTAAGAGAAATACAATTTTCTCGCGGAAACAGGTGATGCGGGCGCACCACTAAATTGGTGCGGGCACACCAAGGCCACTGACTCAGATGGCCAATCTTCGCTGGGAAGGTGCGGGCGCACCTATGGTCTGGTGCGGGCGCACCTAACTGACTGATAATAAGGATGCCCAATCTGTGGGCGGTGCGGGCACACCGGTTTCAGGTGCGGGCGCACCTATGTGTGCGGGCAGTGCTAAGAGGGTGCGGGCACACCATGGAGCTCAAGTCAAGCTTCCTTCATTCCATTTTCGCGTGTGCAAACTCCTCAAAACTCCCGCCAATTACCGTATCTCCCAACTCTTGACCTATAACGATCAAAGTCGAATCGGGAACCTATTAATGAAGCAAATTCGATGAAGCAACAACTGGTACCGTAGAGAAGTGGCCATAACTTGAGAGTCTTGACCAATTTGAAAGATCATTTGATGTTGTTGAAATAACTGAATTTTGGGCTATTCGATCAAGTACTGGAAACTCAATGGAATTCATAACTGTTTCAATCGTATTTTTTTTTCCTTTTTTATTTTTGTTGTCGGAATATTCGGGGATTAAGACCATTCCAATGCTCCTTTTCGCCAGGCATAAACTAAACCACCATTTAGGATAAGCACGAAAATTAAAGCTTCTATAAATACGGATACACCCAATATATCAAAACTCATTGCCCATGGATAAAGAAAAATCGTTTCAACATAACAACAAAAACTAGAGCAAACATATAATAACGGATTCGAAATTGTAACCAAGCATCCCCCATAGGTTCTCTACCCGATTCGTAACTAGAAAGTTTCTCGGGTCCTTTGCTAATCGGAGCTAAAATTTCGGAAAATAGAAATGCTAAAATAGGAATAACACTTGATATTATTAAAAATGCCCAGAAAATATCATATTCATAAAGTATAAACATAGACGGACTCCTTATGAATGTGGAAAATATGTCGAATTAGTTGATTCGAATTGGAATTGTCAAGTTATCCATATGGGCGGGCGCGGATGTGTCGTGTGCACCGCACCCGGCCAAAGATAAAATTCCTCCTACCCTCTTTTACACTAAAGTAGTATAATGGAAGTAGGGGTCGTATCCACAGGGAAACAGGGACGAGTTTAGTACTTAGCGTGATTCGAAACCTAGATTAAGCTAAGGGCCGAGAAACCTAATTACAAAGGGGGGTTTCGGGTAGATTATACGAACAAACTAAAACTAACTAGCATATAAACAAAATGAGAAATCAATATGGAAAGATCTTGAATCCGATTAACATCCACTTCAATTCATTATCGATCATTGAACATCCACTCTAATTATTTCCATAATTATCTATTGTCGAGAATTAATCTCGTGTTCTCCTTATTCTTAGTTGAATAGCACGATCAGCGTGACTATAAAACCCTAACTAAAGGATAACCTAGTCCGATAGCGTCTAAGTTCAATCCAATAGCAAGCAATAAACACGAGAGAACCAACGGACACCGCTAACGTCATACACGCGATAAACATTCAACAGTTGATTCAATTTCCCTAAGAAATAACCAAGATGATCAGCATCTAAATTACTCCCTAGTTTGCTACCAATTGATAAAAGAATAAAACAATCCGATTCTATTCTTAAATCTAGCATTAGATTAATCACACAATCAAACTAGTAACGTTCCTAGCATAATTATGCAATAATCATAAATCACAAGCATAGAAATTGAACCATAATCAAGGAAAAGAGAAAGAGAGGAAAGATCTCACAATAACGGTTGAAGCTTCATGTTAATTGATCCAAGAACAGTTCAAGCTACAATCCGATAGCAAAAACCAAACCCATAGTTGAAATCCCTAAAAACTAAACTAAGAAATGAAAACTAAAACTAGGAAATGAAAAACAAAGAAATAAGAAATGAAGAACAAAGAGGAACGAAGAAGGAAAGATGAAAAGAGAATCATGAAGAAGGAAGGATGAGGAGAGGAGTATCCTCTCTCTCCCCTCAAGCTTGCCACTCCAAGGTCTACATTTCAGCTCTCCTCTTCGTACTTCTCTTCGTCTCCCTCAAAAGTTAGGTTTTAGGAGCTTTTAAACCCCGCACAAAATCGTGGCCCCAAGCCGACTTAAGCGTCGCGAGTCGCGCAACTGATCGCGAGTCGCGAAGGGGACTCTGCCATCCCGCATGATTTGGTTAGGCAAGAGCATCGCGAGCCGCGACAGGCATCGCGAGTCGCGAGGGGCAGGGGGTCGCGAGGTGCGACAGTCCTCGCGAGTCGCGAGCCTGTGCTGGGCATGCGTGCTGGCTGTGCGAGCGCTGGGCTGTGCGAGCTGGGCGCTGCTTTGACGAGCGAGGCTGCTGGGCGATGCTTGCGATGCGGCTGGATGGGCGAGGCTGCTGGGCAGGCTTCGCGAGCTTGCGATGCTTGTGCTGGCTTGGCGATGATGCTTGGGCTTGGCGATGATGCTTGGGCTTGGCGATGATGCTTGGGCTTGCGGTGGAGTTTGATGCTTGCGGTGATGCTTGGGCTTGCGGTGATGCTTGGGCTTTGCTCGGCTCAAATGCACTTCACCTTGGAAGCTCGGAATACATGACATTAACACAACTTATCTCGCAACACTCCGAACTTCCGCTAAGAGTTAAATAAAACACGAATGTTAACAATTACAATCAAACCCTTAGCAAAGTGCACCCAAAGTAACGTAAATACTACGTATAACTTGAGCGTATCACCATACCTCTTTAGTCAAAACAACAATTCATTTTAAGTGAACCACCTCGTTTGTTTACTGCGGGATATGTCTCGTTTCAAGAGTAATTGCCTGGAATCTTATTTCCATTTTTTTTTCCATTCCACCTGTAATTATATACAAATAAAAGATCATACCTGCAATCAAAGCACGGGAAAACACGGTGAAAGCAAATGTACTAGAAATCCAGTCAAGATTGACCGAAAATCTAGCGAAATGTCACAATGAGCAACAATGATCAAGTGAAGGAAATAGAAAGAGAAATGGGGAAGAAAAAGGGAAGAAAAGGGTATAAAGAGGATCAAACCAAACCGAAAAGAGCTCATAAAGTACGTTAGAAACGCACTTATCAAACTCCCCCAAGCTTAGCATTTTGCTTGTCCTCAAGTAAACCAAGAATGAGAAAGAAAGAAGAGAGGTGTGAAAAAGAGGAAAAAGAAAAAACATGCAACAAACTAATCTAAATGCTTTAAAAGCAAAGCTACAAATATGACATGCAAGCTAAATGAGTTCATAACAAGATTTAGGAGACCAACCAAACACAAGAGGGAAGATGATTAGGAAGCACAAGAGTGACTTAAGGGATCTAATCCACCGATCAACCGAGTCCCCTTGAAAATAGGCTTTCTAAAAGTGATTACTCACTCTTCTCCACTTCCAAGTCCCGAGTTTGACTCCCCCCTAGGGATGCTCAACCATAATAGCTCGCCTCTACCACATTTTGACGACCCTCATCATGACTTGCACAAAATCTCACCCGCCACTACTAATTGACCAAGTCCAATCTAGAAGTCAAAAGGGACTTTGTTTAGGTTGTAACGGGGCTAGGTTAAAGGGTGTGGATAACAATTTTGGAATGTGGTGCGAAAAGGGTAAAGTGGAGTACACAATAGGGGGTAAAAACTCCCCCAAGCTAGTCCAAACACCAACTCAAATCGATATCTCACACATCTTTGATTATCACTTTGATTTTGCTTTTTTTAAAACATTGATTTTCACTTTTTGAACACCCTTTTTTTTTCAACAATTTGCTCTTTATTTCTTTTCAATAGAAATCCAAATGAAGCACTAAGAGCATTCTTTCTTTCTTTTATTTCCTTTGTCTTTCCTTTCTCAAAATTTTCCTCAACTTTTGCAATTATACACGCACATTAATTCACTTTCAACCAAAGACTTAGTATCAAAATAACTCAACTCCAAACAAACTAGAAATGTATTCCACTTTGGGGAAAGTTTTGCCATGACTTATTACGAGGGTTCAGCAAAAATAGGATAGAAAGGCTCAAATGGGTTGAGAAGCGGACAATTATGCAGGTATAAAAGCTTTTTGGCTTTTGAGCTCCTATTTCTAGCAAAAAGAAACGCCCTAAATCATTCTTCTATAGGCTCGGTCTTGTGCAATCTTGGGGAGCTAAAATGCAAGTCACAAGTTAGGTGATCAATGGCGAGAGTTGTAGATGAGTCTTACGAGGTTCTTGGCCCTCCTTCGGGGTTCACCGCACAAGGGACAAGGCAATCCAATCAACCAACTCGCCTAGTTTCAAAGAGACTCTACCAAAAGTCACCGATCTCAAAGATCATCTAACGTCACAACGAGGCTTCCAAAATCATCAAGTCAAATGCAAAGAAGGTCTTCCAATCAAGTTATGAACACTCTTAGCCACAAATCATACATGCAACTAAGCTTCCCTAAATGCAAATTTTTTATTTTTTTATGCAATGCAAAAATACCAAAAACAAACTACCAAAACTAAGCTAAAAACAAACTTCTAAAAACAAGCTAATAATAAACTATCAAAAACAAGCTATACAAGGGTGATTTGGATGAAAAAGGGGTGGGGGAAGAAGACCAAGAAGAATAACCAATCACCAAGTCAAACCCACAACCAAAAGAACCCCGCCTAAATAACCACCTAAGACCCCAAACTCCCAAAAACATAGGCATGCATGAAAGGGCCCCCACGCTTAAGCGAAACTCCGCGCTCGGAGTTGCAAAAGGTGGGAGGAGGAGGAGGGTCAAAAGGAGCACCTAAGAATTCCCATCATCGCCTCCATCAGGAGCGGGGTTAGAAGGGAAGAACGCGCCTGGATACCCGTCTGGATAGTAAGACGGGTAGTGGGGGATGGGGCGGAAAGGTACCTCCTCGAATGGCCCGTTACGAGGGTCAAAAGCAGGAGGGTAGTAGGGGTGGTTAGGGAAGGGAGCCTCATGTCCGGAGTGGACATTGGCGAGATGAGTTCGTCAAGCCACTCGAGACACATGGTCAAGGTCGGTGCAGATTGGTAGCAGTGACCGCACGGTGGTTGGCCGCTTGAGTGGCCTGCATCTGGGTTATGGCCGCCATGACGGAGGCCATATCAAAGGACTGGGAGGAAGAGGTCTTGGTCGCATCACTCACGGGAAGGCGGTGCTCGGACCTCAGAACCCTGGGAACCCTCGGTACCCTCTCCACAGTGGTGGACTGAAGGTAGGTCATATCAGCGCAGTGATCTGGGTCAATAGGGGAAGGGGGAACCCGCCATCGGTTACATTCAGGCGGGGGGTTCCAAATGAACTCAGTGTCCATATAACAGTAGGGTTTCCCTCCCACTAGCCAAATGCAACTGGTCTTAAAAAAACCACGCAGAAATTTCATCTGCTGAAGGGCCGCACCATCCAATAAGTTGGACTGACCAACAGTTGGCACGCTTTCTTCTAAGCGGGTCAGGTCATCGTCCAACGAGAGGTAAGACGCTAGTCGGGTGATCATTCCACCACAAATGATCTTCCCAGCTAGCGTAGTACCCCCCTAATCTCTTGCAATCGTTTAAGGAAGATAGCTGCAAAGTTGATTCGGGCGTTATGGTGGGCCCCATCAGTGGCCAACCATAAAACCAACAGTTCTTCCTTTCTCAATTGCCCGACTTCTTGCTTAGGAAAGAAGGTGTAAGCCAAAATCCTATGGAAGTAGCGGAGATCAGGATGGATAATCTCAGAAGCTTTGGACGAGTTCGTTCGAAACCGAGTGGTGCCATCAGTGATCTTGGCCCACCACTCTTGTTCATTGTAACCCTCCCAAATTATTAAATAGGGAGCATCACATGGGGCAGCAGAGTCCGTCTCAAATGCTTCACATAACTCGTCAAAAGATAGTGTTCTGACTTGATTAAATAGACGAGATTGAATAGTCAGAGCACCGGATGCTGGCTCCCTACTTATGTTCAACGAACTCAAGAACTCAAGAGTTAGTTGGTCATAAGTAGGTTCCCGAACTTGAAGGAAGTTCGACAACCCCAGATTTCCTGCCATCTCCCCTACTATCGTGTCGATTTTAAGGTGTTGGCAGGTATCAGAGTCATAGAACTTCGTGGGTCGCAGAGTTCGGTTCGAAAGCTGAGTAAAAATTTGACGGTGTGTAGCATTTGAGAATTTGAGCGGGTAGATAGGAGGGGGATTAGAGTTAGAAGAGGGTCCTTGCGAGGAGGACCCTGTTTTAGCTCTCTTAGCCCTGGAGGAGGATCCTTCGCCACTTTTTTTTCCCATTGTGTTGTTTTAAAAACAATGTGAAAAATATTTTCTTTGAAACGGGGAAAAAACAAAGGGCGTGGCCGTAACAGAGGGACTCTTCAAAACCTTTGGTCAAACAAATCACCACACTAATAACACACAAAAACCTAAAAAGAAAAAAAAACTACCAGCACATAAATCCCACAATTAATAGCAACGAAGTTGCTAACAAGCAAGAATTTGATTCTAATCCGAAAATTCAATCAAACTCACACAATTCTCCAACTCACACAATCAACAATCCGACAACATGTTTATCAATACTTGCTCAACAAATCACTTCAAATAGTTCAATTTAGTTCACAAAAATCTCATAGATTATGAAATTTCCACAAAGAAAAAAAATTAAACTAGTTCATCACAACACCAATCACAAAGTTGGGCAAAATTCATGAACAAACCAAAGTTAGGAGAAAAACAAGCATGCAATAAAAAAGAAAACAAACTTGTAGGCCAAATAACAAGATTATCTATGAAAAACAAGAGGTTGGAAGGAGATTACCAACTTGGAGATGAAAATCCCCAAATGTGAAACCCTAGAAATCCAAATTTTGCCAAAGCCCCAAATTTGATGCACTTGAGTGTTGTAGAGAGGAAAGAGATGAGTTGTCCGGTGAGAAAGTGGCCGGAGGTCGCCGGAAAGCCGTGGTGGTCGCCGGATCTAGAGTTGTGGAAGAAAGAGAAAGTGAGTGAGTGAGAGAGAGAATTCGAAAATATGAGAGAAAAGAAGTGTGAGTGCCGAAAAAATAGAAAAAAACGTGTTTTAAGCCTCAGACGGGTTTAGTGCGGGCGCACCTCTAAGTGGTGCGGGCGCACCAAACTTACTGCCTGCTGTTGAACTTTGCTGGGTAATTGGTGCGGGCGCACTGTTCAAAATTTCCGAAAAAATTTTTGAACGATGCGGGCGCACCTCGTGGGAGGTGCGGGCGCACCAATGCTTCTGTGTTTTGTTACCAACTGCAGACTGAATGGTGCGGGCGCACCGTTCGAAATTTCCGAAAAAAATTTGAACGGTGCGGGCGCACCTCATATTAGGTGCGGGCGCACCATTGTCTCTGTTTCTTTTCACCCACTGCAGACAGAATGGTGCGGGCGCACCTCTATGTGGTGCGGTCGCACCATTTCATCTGCCAAAACATCTCAAGCTCAAATGAATGCTCATTGTTAGCCAGTAAAACAAAAATCTAGACTAAAAATGAAATTAGAAAAAGTGAAACGTGTTGCCTCCCGTGTAGCGCTTGTTTTAAGTCATTAGCTTGACTAAAAGGATATGTTCTTCAAGAGTAGCGCTCGGGCGAGCGAAGGATCAAGCAACCAACAGAACCGATGGCTTGATTATCGTGGTAGATCTTCAATCTTTGACCGTTCACCAAAAACGGACCATTCTCGCCCAAAATCTCATAGGCTCCATAAGGCGTAGTCTTCAACACTTGGAAGGGTCCCGACCACTTGGACTTTAATTTTCCGGGGAAAAGCTTTAGCCTTGAGTTAAACAACAAGACTTTGTCTCCAACCCGGAAGTCTCTTTGCTGAATCCGGTGATCGTGCCATTTCTTTGTTTGCTCCTTGTACAGTCTCGAGCTCTCATATGCATCGTAGCAGAGTTCTTCAAGCTCAGCTAGCTTCTCTTTCCGAGCATCTCCCGTCAAGTGAAGATCCATGTTGAGCTCTTTGATTGCCCACCAAGCCTTGTGCTCGAGTTCCACCGGCAAATGACAAGCCTTGCCATACACGAGGCGGTAGGGAGTGGTTCCTATAGGCGTCTTGAAAGTCGTGCGAAGAGCCCAAAGAGCATCATCTAGCTTCAAAGACCAATCCTTCCTTGTTTTATTTACCACTCTCTCAAGGACGTTCTTCACTTCCTGGTTAGAAACTTCAACTTGGCCTTGAGTTTGGGGATGATAAGGAAGTCCGACTTTGTGATTCACCCCGTACTTCTTCAAGAGGGCCTCCAGTTGCTTCTTGGCGAAGTGTGAACCGCCATCACTTATCAATACTCGGGGTACTCCAAACCTCGGGAAGATGATCTTCTTAAGGAGTTTAGTCACAACCTTGTGGTCATTGGTGGGGGAGGCAATGGCTTCAACCCACTTAGTTACGTAGTCGACCGCAACAAGGATGTACATGTTGCCCAAAGAAGGGACAAAAGGGCCCATAAAGTCAACTCCCCATACATTAAATGGCTCAACTTCTAGAATGCTTTGTTGAGGCATCTCATGTCTCTTCGTGATGCCGCCACACCTTTGACATCTATCACAGCTCAAAATAAACTCACGAGCATCTTTTTGCAATGATGGCCAAAACATACCACATTGGAGCACCTTAGCAACAGTTTTGCTTGCTCCACCATGCCCTCCACATGCCAAAGTATGGCAATGATTCAACACCGAATTGATCTCATGATTGGGCACACACCTTCTAAAAACACCATCGGCGCACTTTTTAAACAAGAGAGGGTCATCCCAATAGAACCTCGAAGCCTCCTTGAAAAATCGCTTCCGTTGTTGAGAATTGAAACCATGAGGTTCAATCCCACAAGCCAAGTAGTTTGCATAGTCCGCGAACCATGGAATCTCATTATTCAGAATGGCGAATAGTGCTTCTTCTCTCAAATCTTCTTCAATAGGGGTCTCGTCATGATCCGAGACCTTCTCATCAAGAGGGAGACGAGAAAGGTGATCAGCTACCACATTCTCCGTCCCCTTTTTCTCCTTCATCTCAAAATCAAACTCTTAAAGAAGAAGCACCCACCTAATGAGCCGAGGCTTGGCATCTTTCTTACTCATCAGATATCGGACCGTAGAATGATCCGTATACACAATAGCTTTGTTGCAGGTCAAGTAAGACCGGAATTTGTCAAATGCAAAAACTACGGCCAACATTTCTTTCTCCGTAGTTGCATAATTCCGTTGAGCATCATCCAAGGTCCTACTTGCATAGGCTATTACATGTAGCCTTCCTTCCTTGCGTTGCCCAAGAACAACGCCCACTGCAAAGTCACTAGCATCGCACATCAGTTCAAAAGGCAAGCTCCAATCCGGAGCTTGCACAATGGGGGCAGAAGTGAGGGCCTTTTTTAAAGTTTCAAAAGCCTTAATACAAGACTCATCAAACTCAAAATCTACATCCTTTTGAAGTAGATTCGTCAATGGTTTGGCTATCTGAGAAAAATCCTTGATGAAACGCCGGTAAAAACCCGCATGTCCAAGGAAAGCACGAACTCCCGTCACCGAATTCGGTGGCGGAAGCTTCTCAATAACCGAAACCTTTGCCGGATCCACTTCAATGCCCTTCTTTGACACTTTATGCCCAAGGACAATGCCTTCCTCGACCATAAAGTGACATTTCTCCCAATTCAGGACGAGGTTCGTCTCTTGACATCTTTTCAATACACACTCAAGCTTAACCAGACATGTGTCAAAAGACGAACCGCACACACTAAAATCGTCCATGAACACCTCAATAGAATCTTCTAGCATGTCAGAGAAGATTGCTGTCATACACCTTTGGAAAGTAGATGGGGCATTACACAAACCAAAGGGCATCCTTCGATATGCGAATGTCCCATACGGACAAGTAAAAGTGGTTTTCTCTTGGTCATCCGGATGAGTAGGGAATTGAAAGAATCCGGAATAACCATCGAGAAAATAAAAGTGTGAATGACGAGCAAGCCTCTCCAACATTTGGTCAATGAAGGGGAGAAGGAAATGGTCCTTGCGGGTGGATTTGTTTAACTTCCGATAATCAATACAAACCCTTCACCCGGTAACAGTTCTAGTTGAGATAGTTTCTCCTTTCTCATTCTCAACAATAGTCATGCCTCCTTTTTTTGGAACCACGTGAATCGGGCTCACCCACTTGCTATCGAAGATAGCGTAGATGATTCCCGCGTCACGTAATTTCATAATCTCTTTTTTTACAACCTCTTTGAGATTAGGATTGAGCCTTCTCTGATGCTCTATAGATGAGGCATTACTATCGATGAGATGGATACGATGCATAGCAAGAGAAGGGCTTATCCCCTTAAGGTCATCTATCGAGTACCCAATGACATCTTTATATTTTTGTAGTATCTCAATCAATTTTGATATAGAGATGTCATCAAGACTCGAATTGACAATAACTGGATAAGTACATGCATCATCAAGAAAAACATATTTAAGAGAAGAGGGAAGGGGTTTGAACTATACCTTGGGAGGAGGCTTAGAACACTCCTCTTTGTCAATGGATGTCGCGAGAACCTCAAATGCTTCATCTTTTGTCTCCTCAATGGTAGTGTCAAGAAACAATGAGAATTCTTTCACCTCTTCCATGTCCAAGATCGGGGCTTCAGTAAGAGAAGCATACAACTCATCCCTGGTGAGAACCACACTCGCAGCATCCTCTATCTCATTCTCCACTAGGTTGACCCGGCAAATTCTCTCTATCATGGGCCTCTTCAAAGTCTTAGAGAACTCAAATACAAGCCGCTCATTGGCTACCACAACCGTGATAGTATCATTTTTGCAATTGATCACGGCTCCCAACGTCTTTAGAGCCTCTCTTCCAAGAATAAGAGGAGTCTCCGGATCTTCCTCCATATCCATCACCACAAAATCACAAGGCACAAATACATGCCCAACTTGAATTGGTACATCCTCCAACTCACCATGGGGGACTCTCACAGTGCGGTCCGCCAATTGAATAGTTTTCCGTGTCGGATGAAGAGGAAAATTAAGGTGCTTAGCAATAGACAGTGGCATCAAACTCACACTCGCTCCTAAATTGGCCAATGCACCCTTGGGCTCTAGATCACCTATTTTCACCGACAAGGTGAAACTCCCGGGGTCTCTTTGCTTCTTAGGCATAGCACGTTGCACAAGAGCACTCACTTGATAGGGCAAAGTGATAAGCTCATCTTCAAGCTTCCGTTTGTTGGAGAGGATCTCCTTCACAAATTTAGCATATGCCGGCATTTGAGACATAGCCTCAAGGAATGGTATGTTGATCTGTAGGCTCTTCATCACATTGAGAAATTTGGTGAACTTGTCACTTAATTTTCTCTCAACCAACCGCTGAGGATAGGGAACCGGAGGCACATAGGTCTTAGTTGGTGGAGATGATGGCAGTGGCGCTTTATCACCAACTTGGACTTGTGTCTCATCTCTTTCCACATTTTCTTCTCTCTCGCCTTCCTCAACCTCAACTTCTTTCTCAACAATCTCACCTTCTTCATCCTTCTCTACCTCCTCGGTTGGCATCTTGGGACCCTCGTAACTTGTACCCGACCTCAAATGAATGGCTTTGGCTTGATGGAGGTTGGGGTTAGGAATAGGTTGGCCCGGAAGTTGATTTGTGGGAGTAGAAGGATTTTTCTCGGCTACTTGGGCAATTTGGGTTTCAAGCATTTTATTATGGGCTTGTAGCTCTTGAAACCTTTGCTCATGGTTTTGGAGAATTTGGTTCATGGATTGAAGTTGTTGAAGAATTTGGAGAGAGGTTGGATCGGGAGATGGAGTGGGTTCGGGATTTTGTTTGGGGAACGGAGGGTTAGAGGGAGGTTTTTGGGTATTGGCTCTTTGATGCGGAGCTTGGTAGACATGAAACCCTTGTGAGGATGAACCACCTTGGTTATAGTTTGGGTTATACCCTTGCACATACCATTGATGTTGACCTTGGTTGTACCCTTGTTGAGGTTGGTTGAAGCCTTGATTGTAGTTTTATTGGGATTGTTTCCATCCTCCTTGTTGATTGCTTCTATACCCTTGGTTTCCTTGATAACTATCTCCTCTAGATTTGATTACCGCCACATGCTCCGAATTTGTACCTCCATAATAAGATGTATCATGATTAGTACCTCCATAAATATCACAAGAAAAAGAATTTACCTGTGATGGAGTAGATGATGCGAGGTTGATTTTGGAGAGCTTCTTGTCAAGTTGATCCATCTTAGCTTGAATTTGATCCATGGGATCTAATTCAAACTTTCCACTCTTCTTAGGTTGAGCACCTCTTCGACGTCCACCCCATGAATAGTTCTTAATTACTTCTTCAATGGTGGACTCAAGTTGATCTTGCGGGATCTTAGAAAGTTGACCTCCCGCTCCAGTATCAAGGTTGGCACGTGATATAGGATCAAGGCCATCATAGAAGAATCGCATGAGTAGATTCTTGGTGAACTCATGGTGTGGGCATGAACGGCTCATCTCCTTGAACCGCTCCCAAGCTTCCGCAAGTGTCTCATCGTTCTCTTGCTCAAATGAGGAGATCTTCCTCCTTATGTCTGCCGTCTTCCACTCCGGGAAGTACTTCTTCAGAAAAGCCATTGTGACTTCCCCTAAAGAGTTGTGGATTTGCTTCACCCATTTCTGACTGAACTTCACTTGTTGTACTTGAGGCTGGTGAAGATGGTTCGGAACCCAAAGACAAATCTTCCAAATTTTTCAGAAACTTTCACAATGTACGGTCAATTTCTGGATCTAGAGGAAAGGTGGGTGAATCGTGAGCTCTTCTTCTCATGTAACAACAACAAAGCTAAGTAGAGGATTAGCAAATAACAACCACAGTCAAAAAGAAAAGAAAAATCAACTAAGCAAAGCTAAACTAAAATAAACTTCAATTAATAGCACGGCTTCAAGAACGGCGCCATTTTGATAAGAGGTTTTTAGTGTGTCGTTAAGGCACCAAAAATCGCTTTTCAAACAATATTTATAACTCCTAACAAGCAATTACTAAGAACCTAGTAAAGGCAAGTCAAGGGTCGATCCACAGGGAAATTGGGATTAATCAAAATCTATCAAGTCTAAATTACTTAATTGAAGGGTTTTTGGGGGTTTAAAATGATTTGGTAACAACTACGACTAGCTACTATAAAAGGACTAACAAATAACACGAGATGAAAATATCAATAGGGAAGACACTAGAGTTATGGTTACTAGCATGGATCAAAGTGGACAACGATTATTAATGCAATTGTGATTCAAAGGCAACGATTACGTAAGGTTTAGTTTTCCTCTAAAATACTCGAGTCCTCTCTCGAATGGTCCTCGAGAATGATCGCTTAATCAATCAACTAAATCCTCTCTCGAATGGTCTTTAGTCAATTGATTAAGAGATCCAATGAATTTGGAAAACCTCTAATATAGGATCCCCTTAATTTCTACCCAATATCTTGGCCTAGAAATTAAGTTGATTCATGGGGATGATAAAAGAGTTCATAATTCAATTAAGAACATTTGAAATCAAAATACCAAAGCACAAATGTGATCAATATCTATCATAAGGCCTCAAAACACCAAGATCAATGCATAAACGTCATTAAATAATCACAATCACATTAACAATACATTTAAACCCTAATCCATACTTTCACCCAAACCCTAGATAGGAGACTACTCACTAATCATAGATTCTAAGCAATAAAACATGAAATATAACTAATCTAGGGCTAAACATGATTAAGAGATAATTAATCTAATAAAAATAACAATTATGAAACTATAATAAAGTAGATCTAATAAAAGGGAAGAACAAATAATAGCAATGAAAAAACTGAAACTTTGAAACTAATTGAATTAAATATACCTTCAATGTTGTAGAAATCACAAACTATGATCTAGAATCTCCAATCTTAACAAAAACTAAGTGTTTATCTCTCTAATGTAAGCCCTAATATTCTTCTCTAAACTCTAGAATAATGCATAAGTTTTTCAAAAACATAACATCTCTTGTTTTTAATGCCTAAGAGAAATACAAATTTCTCGCGGAAACAGGTGGTGCGGGCGCACCAAGTCACTGACTCAGATGACCAATCTTCGTTGGGAAGGTGCGGGCGCACCATGGAGATGGTGCGGGCGCACCTGATTGGTGCGGGCGCACCTATGATCTGGTGCGGGCGCACCTAACTGACTGATAATAAGGATGCCCAATCTGTGGACGGTGCGGGCGCACCGGTTTCAGGTGCGGGCGCACCTATGTGTGCGGGCAGTGCTAAGAGGGTGCGGGCACACCATAGAGCTCAAGTCAAGCTTCCTTCATTCCATTTTCGCTCGTGCAAACTCCTCAAAACTCCCGCCTATTACCGTATCTCCCAACTCTTGACCTTATAAAAGATCATACCTGCAATCAAAGCACGGGAAAACACGGTGAAAGCAAATGTACTAGAAATCCAGTCAAGATTGACCGAAAATCTAGCGAAATGTCACAATGAGCAACAATGATCAAGTGAACGAAATAGAGAGAGAAATGGGGAAGAAAAAGGGAAGAAAAGGGTATAAAGAGGAACAAACCAAACCGAAAAGAGCTCATAAAGTTCGTTAGAAACGCACTTATCACAATGCCACCCTCTGATCCCACCTAAATCTCATATATCATGTATAGTTTTATTGAATGTTGTTGAAAGTGTTACAACCTAAAGGAATATATACACTTCTATTAAAGGGAGATCCTATGTATTATGTCAAGATTCATTGGCCACACAAGCTGTAATACCTCTCATGATTGCTTTAAAGGGATTTAGCAGGCTACTCATTCCAACAAGATGCATCTTTCTTTTAGGGAGCTTAATTTCTTAGTTACTCCACAGTTAAGCGTGCTTGGCTGGGAGTAGTCCAGGGATGGGTGACCTCCTGGGAAGTTTCTCAGGGTGTGCATGAGTGAGGACAAAATACGCCGGAAGAACTTGTGTTGGTTATTGAGGACAGTTGTTGGTCCTGGATGCGTATTGGTGACAATATACTCGACCCCGGATGGGTCGGGGTGTTACAAATGGTATCAGAGCAACTCTGCGACCGTGTGTTGGGGCGACCCTAAGGCCGTTAGGCGCCTAGTGGGGAAGGATTCTGGGGCTGCATTGTCATAAGGAGCGACCCAGAGGTCGTCAAACCGAATATCTGGAGTCTCCGGCGATCAGTTTCCAGGCTGGGGCGACCCACAGGTCGTTGTGGCCGAATATGTGGAGTCCTCAGGTGCAACGAGGGCGTTGCTGTTCTCAAGTGGGGGTGTATGTAATACCCCTCATGATTGCTTTAAAGGGATTTAGCAGGCTACTCATTCCAATAAGATGCATCTTTCTTTTAGGGAGCTTAATTCCTTAGTTACTCCACAGTTAAGCGTGCTTGGCTAGGAGTAGTCTAGGAATGGGTGACCTCCTGGGAAGTTTCTCAGGGTGTGCATGAGTGAGGACAAAATGCGCCGGAAGAACTTGTGTTGGTTATTGAGGACAGTTGTTGGCCCTGGATGCGCATTATGCGCATTGGTGACAATATACTCGACCCCGGATGGGTCGGGGTGTTACACAAGCACCCTCGAATCCTAAAGGGATCAAAATTATAGACTTAATCACAAACTCAGATGGAAGTAAAAAAAAAGTAAAACCCAAACTTATATAAGTTAAAATAAGTTGAACAAAACGAACCCTAAGAGAATAAATTATAATAGAAATAACAATCCCGTTCACATAACTATCCAATATCCTAAACCTGAGGAGCTTAAAACTTCCAAATCCTAAAATATAGGAAATTAGAACTTCCAAAACCCCATTTAATATAAAATATCCTGTAGAAACTTAGTCTTCTTAAATAGAAATTGAGCTAGCGAGTCAACTATAACACAAGTTCAATAGCCTTAATTTCGAAATCAACAACGTCAACCCCACATCATATCTAAGCTACTTAATCAGGTTTGAGTGAGATAGCCACTTGAACTCCACTATTTCATAATACATTTGAGATGCTAAACTTTCCAGTCATTTTATACACATGATACTCCAGTTCTTTGTCAAAGTCTTGGACAAGAACGATGACAAACTATTTGTGCATGCCTAAATTTCTGTTTTATCTAATTCCCTCCAGTCTTACCGCGGCTGCAGGCACTGAGTTAGCCGAAGCTTCTTCCTCGAGTCCCAGTGAAACCTCATAATTTTTATTCCTTCACATCATGCTACATGATTGACCTCATATTAGGGAGCTTTGTACATGATTGGATAAGAAAGACTGAATACCTATTTGTACTGATTGACTTGTACTAATAGAGTCGAGAAAAGATAAAGTCGAAGTGGATAATCGAGCCAGACATGGACTGCAGTCAGCTCTCTTTACATTAATAATGCCAGATCTAAGCCGTTGATGTCATGGTCTCATGAGAACAAAGCTATCCCAACTACACATAAATTTTCAGCACTTAAAAGTTTGTTTCCTTTTAACAAATATGACAGCTAGAAAATATATAGTTAATGAATCATATAATTACTCATACTATACAAAAAGATGTAAAATTTAGCATTAATAGTATAATACTTCACTCCGTTAGTTAGAGAGATAGAAGCTGGTATAGTGAGCTCACTCATTAATTGGTTTGTTTGGCTTCTTGTAGCTTGTCTTGTTTTTGTTCTGGTCACAGGAGGCATTCTCCTTGTTTCCTTGAACTTAGATTGTAAATTGTTCATGGTTTGCAATACATATCTTACACTTGCATACAAAAAAAAAAAAAACTGAGAGATTGATGTAAAGGATACCTCACCCCTCAATATAACCCTAGTACCTTTGCAATATATAGTTTCTGCAAAACTCCTCCTTCAATCTAATAAGTTCATCAGTCAGCTACAGACCCACAGGCACACCATGTTTATATTGAAAAGCCAGAACAAACATGGTTAGAATTCTTCACCAATCCTAATATATGCTTTTATTAGCATTGAGGAAAAACGAAAAAAAAATTGCTCAGACATAGGGGATCAAACATCCAGATCAGGGAAGCAAAGTCATAAGCATTATTTGGTACCCCAAAACCATAACTTCAAGCAAAGTCCCCTGATAGGAGTCATAAGTGCACTAAAATTGGTCGAACCTAAATAAAAATAAATTAAGACCTACTTAATAAACTTAACAAAGATAAATAACAATCCATGAATTTATAGAAAAATGTTGAACCTTTAAAAGAACTTTGAAGGAGAGATACATGACAGAGACATGAGGCCGTTGAAGTTGATTAAGAGAAGTTGAAATTGGTGAAATAAAAGGATGAGTTCGAGGTAAAACATAAAAATTAAAGAAATAAAAGCAAGGAACTACTAAAACGGTGAATTTGTAAATGGACCTTGAATGAGATAGAAACGGCGCCGCCATGGTCGAACAAGCTGATACCTTATCGTACTCGGTGAACAACATCCTTGAAATCCTCAGCCCTATCCCTAATTTTTGCCATTGACGGATGGCTAAAAAGTCCTACAAAATTAAACCCTAGAAAGTTGAGTGAGAGAAACAAAGAGAAAGAGGAGAGAAATCGACTGGTTTGGAGGGAAAAGAAGATAAACGACAAAGAAAGAGGAGCGGACAGAAGAAAGGAGAAGGAATTTGTGTGGCTAAGATTGAATGAAGGATGGACGACTCACATTCTTCCATTCCTTATGAACAGGAAATTTCAAGCTTCTCTCACTCATAACACTATTGTAGTGAATAGTTCCAACTTCCTACTTTTAGAAGGGGTGGATGTATCTAATTTAACATAAGAAAAAATATAAAAAGTTGATATCTTGAAAAATATGTCGAGATGAATCTAACAAGACCTCACATGACAATATTTTTCTTTACATACAAATAATATAAGATGGTCCAAACCAAGTTAAGTGTCAAAAGTCAATATGATACAACTAAAAGAATATGGTCGAGAAAGTATATATATATGTACATATATATATATATATATATATATATATATATATATATATATATATATATATATATATGTACATATATATATATACAAGTACAATGTTATATGACAATTTTACAATGGCTACAATATCCACAATAACTTGTGTAATTTGGACCATGTATTTTTTATTTTGAATCCACACATTCATTAAGTTGAATTTATATTTAAACAATAATTAAAATTTATACATTAATAAATTTGTATACTTATTAATTGGCTGTATATTCCACACATCTTTGTTAATGGTAATAAAAAAATTCTAAAGATAGAAAAGAACAATAATACTCTAAAAAAAGAAAGAAAATGTCATTTTCTCCATTTTTCTGCGTTTTTAAAGTTCAATTCAATCAATGAACTAGATTAATTTTAAAAAATAAAGGCTAAGATTTCAATTGTTAAAGTGGTTTAATTAGGAATTTCTGTAATACTAACCGTAAAAAAAAAGGACGTTTAATGGTTTATATTGCAATTAACGGGTGGTTTAATTCCCCTAAAAAAAACGGGTGGTTTAATTAGTTGATAGCTAGTGGAGGAAAGTCTTCAGAAGAAAGGATCTGCATTTCTTTGAAATTTCTTGACGACGTTCTGAAGAATGGCCAGAACAGGAAATTTTTCCTGCGTGCTTCAACAGAATTCCACAGAGTATCCAATTTCCTGACTTGTGAGTTTCTTTCCCTTCTAAATCGTCAATTATTTCTTTCAATTTTTAGTATAAGCGGCTTGTGATTTTGTTTTTGTTTGTTAATTTTCCTACTATATATGTTTGGTGATTATTAATCATTTCTTAATGATTGACCCAAATTAATTTCTTTTGAAACTGTGTGTATCAGTTGACTCTACTGTTTGACCTTCGTATGCCTTTAACTCTTAATTGTATAATTAGTAGAAATCCAATATTCAGATGAAATCTAGTTTTTTAGTGGATATGATAATCGTAGATTTGGATTGGAAAAATTTGGATTGGCGAAAATCAGTTTTTTTTTTTTTTCGTGCTAGTCAAACTAAAATCTTATGCAGGAAGATTATTTCTTATAATGCAGCTTTTGATGTAAAGCTCACTTATTAGGAATGATAGAAGCTTTTTATTATCAAGTATAGAAAGACCATAAGAAGGGATATGTAGAAGTTTAGTATAAAGTTAAACATGTTGATGTGTAACTAGCTTAGTTGGTGTAGTCGTGGCCTCGTGGGCCTGGTACCCTAGAGCTGGGACCAAATCTTGTTTACATGGTTACCCTTTGTGGTTCTATGGACACCGAAGTATGTACAAACTACAAAGTTAAAATCTTTTCCTAGCTCTAAATTTGAACTCGGTTGACCCTGAATCTTTTATGAATAATAAAAATGGGTATAGATGTATAGTCATGTGTCCGTGTTATGTATTTGCAGATTACTTGAAGTTTCTCTTTTTGTTTACCATATTAGGTTTCTTGGATGAAGTATATTTAGGCTTAAATGCTATTTCTATGTGGTCTTATTCATCTATACATCGTAGCACTCGTAGCTGCCTAAGTAATGGAATGGCAGCTAGGTTTTAAATCCGTCCTACCCCCCTCTCCCCTTGAGACAAGACATGATCCCTCCTTACAGCAAAAGAAGTAACAGGTTTTGCAAGGAGTTGGAAGTTTTGGTAGTTGAACATTGGGTCCTTCTAATTTTAATATTGGCCTTGAACTTTTCTTTTAGAAGTAAATGCATCCTACTTTATTGCTACTAGGTTGAAAGTAGTTAAAAGGTAAGTAAGAGATGTATGAAGTACTACACTAAATAACATTTTTATTAGATCATTAATCATATAACCAGATTTTAGTCATCTGTAGTAAGCTCAAGCTTCCTTCTTATGTAGCACATACTATAATAAGGGGTATGGATGTAATTTGTAGCTTACCCAATCAACCCGGTGATTTTGCCATACTATATCCGACAAATTTTCATTTGAGTTACCCAAATTTGTTTTCGAAGAAAGGAGTACACAAGCTTATAAAAAGTGAAGTTAATATTACATCTGTAAAGAGTTCATCAATAATGGGTTTAGATACAAATAAGAAGTTGCTTAAGTATATTTATTTGATGATTCATATCCTTAGGTTCTATTTCATATTTTCATTGGTTAACCTAGAAAAAAATCTACTTCGATTTAATGTGAATGTGGTCTCTATTGGAGGAAGGAGGAAGAAGGGGGGGGGACTCGAGCAGATGTGAGGAATGAACTCATGTCGAACAGGAGCACTGGTAGCACAATTGTGCTATACCTCAGGTTCTGAAACCTCATTACTTTAGTTTCTGTTATGTTCAAGGTTCCCCTTTTACGAGAAGAATCCCATTCATATATTATTGCCTAGTATCTGTTATGTTCAAGCCCCCTAGCTCCCTTTAATTGCATCAGATTCTACTTTTTTTTGGAATCCCTTCTTCCTTCAGTTCTTGATCTTATATGAATCTCTTTGGAAATGAGGGCGTAATTTGGAGTCAAAACTTATTTCAGGTTCCAATGGTCATGCTTCTTATACTACTTTAGATTTGTACTCCCTTCGTTTGACAGATTTTTGTTACAAGTACTATTTTAGGATGTCCAGAGATTATGATTAGAACCCCGAAGATTACTAGAATTAGGTGGTGGGGAAAGATGGGGATGCTGTGACTTTTATTTACGTGTCCTGGTGAAATTTTATGTAGTGCTGTTAATTTTGAAAGGATGGAACAGTTTGACTATTACATTTGGATGGGAGAGAGTTTCAGAAATTAAATAAGATCATTCCCTCTGAGTAAATTCATCCATCCTTATTCATCAACCATATTGCCACTTTCGTCCTTGTTTACGCACTAAATTGTTGATATTATCTTTGAGTTATAGTTATATATAAAGCCAGAATGCTAGTAACTAGACGTGGTTGAACCATATGAACTTGTGAAGTATGATATATCATGGTTTAGATTTTTCACCGGCTCAGATATTTCACTCTTATTGACTAAAATTGATTTATGATGTAATTGGCAAAAGTATAGATGATCTGCACATACTTAGATATACAAGCCTTCTAAGACTGATATGAAGCATTACCGAATCCCCAAGTACGAACTTAGTTCTTGAGTTCCGAATGTTAAAGGATAGTTTGCTCTCTGTCATCTATCAACTAACACCTTGTGCTCTTCACCCTATGCATACTGGACCGAAATTATTTTTGTTGATCAGAACTCATTTTTAGAGAATGAAATTGAACTTTACTGATCCTCTGTTCTTATATGCAGTTACTAATTAATTGTACTGATCAAAGTAGATTTTGCTGTTCATATTTTTACTTATAAACTGATTTTTGCTGATTGAAACTGATTTTTACTTTTTATTTATTTATCCTGTATTCAACACTTTATTTATTTGAGGTGACGAGACCAGAACTGCGGTCCATTATCTTATTAATCATGCCTTAATATTTTTGTCTAGCAACTAAAGAATTAAAGGCATAGAAATTTCAACACCACCCTTGTCATGCTGTAAATGGGAGTCCTGAAAAAGATAATGATGCTGTATGGTATTGTATAGTATTTTATTTCTATCACTATCCCTATAAACTTTGTTTCTTTTGCTTTTGCAATCACTTGGACGTAATATGAGTAAAAAGTCATATTTCTATCTCCTTTTCTTGATCCTAACTTTCTCCCCGATATATATTCACTTGCAAAAGATTTTATATTTTGCATAAGAGATTGTTTCTTTTCAACTATCCAATAATGTGTTCAAATGTCGTTTAAGGCAGCATTGATTTAATGAAACATGTTAGGCTGCCATCTAGTTTCATCATCTGTGGCGTTGAAGAATTACATATGCCCTACGCTTCTTTTTTCTGGGTTAATAAGATGAATGTCAAGTTCTGAATGTTGTACTATGATTTTCGTTCTACTTTACTCATGTCAATCTTCGCTAGTGTTCCTTAGCCACTCTTCAAGTTGTGAGAGAAATGAGATTTGGACTTGGCAGTTCAATATCTTCAACTTCCAAGTATCTTTTCATAAGCTGTGTTCAGTGTGCATGCAGTTGTGCACTGCTTTTTCCATATCCATAAAATATGTTATTGGCCCTCAGAATGTTATTGTGGGCCTTTTAAGTTTCTAGTTTTATTTTGGAGAAGTAATCTTAAATTAGGAATCTGGTTTTTTTTGCTTAGTTTGGATATTCCTTTGTTTCAAAATTGGCTATATGTTTTCAGTTCCTATTAGTTTACCTCCATAGATTCTGGCTTTCTAGATTTTTGTGTTCATTTATTTGGAGGCATTGTCATATACTTTGTGTTGATTCCTTCACTGTTTTTTCCCCCTGAATAGTACGGTGGCCACTGATCTTGTGTACTTCAAATGGCTGATATTGTGGAGAATATTCCAATTCTTTACAACACCTTCACAAAGATGCATGGAGGTGCCGGGAAAGTGTTCCGAGCCGAGAGTCCAACCGCAACGTATGTCCAGCAGAGTGAGCGATATGATTGCACGTTGAAGTCGAGGAGGTTGGAAATTTATGCAAGAAGGAGAAGGAATCTGTGAAGACTTTGTTTGAACTAATTGAGAATTTCATAAAAATGACCACTAAGACCCTGGAGAAACATGGGGGAGGGGGTTTATGGAATCGCATAGTTATGGTGCTAAAAGCAGATAACCTTCTCAAGGAAGGACAATATTTACTAAGCCAAGTTGACCAGCTAATGAAGGAAGGCCTAACTCTTGATGAAGTCTACACGCGAGGTATGAAGTTACATGTGGAGAAGTTCATTGGCGATACTACGAAAAAGCTTCATGAAGACGCTCTTCATTCCATAAAGAGTAGTAGGGCCGACATCATTGGCATACATGGGAATCCGGGGCCGGCAAGACCAACTTCATGAAAGCCTTACATAATAGTGTGCACGATGACCCTAATCACTTTAAGGCTGTGTTTTGGGCGGGGGCTCCCCAGGAACAACCTGATATCAAGAGCTTGCAAGACTGTGTCGCAGATGCTATGAAATTCAAGTTTGAGGATGAGGATGTGGTGAGAAGAAGCAGCTTGCTTGCAACAAAGTTCAAGAATATGGCACCTGGTCATGTAATGATCTTTCTAGATAATGTAAAGGAGCAATTTCTAATGCACGAGGTAGGGATTCCAATTGGATATAATGAAGATGAAAATTTATGCTGTACACTTGTATTTACGGCTCCATCTCAGGATGTTTGCAATAAGATGCGTTGTTCCACACAGTTCAAAATGGACCTCCTAGCTGAGAATGAAGCTCGGGAGTTGTTCTTGCATGCAGCTCACTTGAATACTCATTGTACCCAAAGTCATGTCCACAGAATGGTAAAGGTGGCAAATGATGTGGCAAAGCAATGCGCGCGTGTGCCTTTTGTCATCACACTGATTGCCCGGTCTATGACCGGGAAAGAGGACATATGTGAGTGGAAAAATCGCCTCAATGAGCTAATGGGCATTGTTGAGAACTTGCATGGTGATGAGGACAAGATACTGGAACAACTAAAGTTTAGCTTTAATTGCATCAAGGACTACACTGTTCGGGTTTGCTTCTTAGATTCTGCTAGTGTGCTCCTCGAGGGGAATCAATTTACCAGACAAAAACTCATTCAACTCTGGGTTCAAAACAGAAGAATCGGTGGGAAACGTCGTAAGGTTGCTAGTCTCACCGCCCTGTCACCGATCGTGGTCATACTATTATAAATGAACTCCGGAGAGCATACTTACCGGAAGTACAAGAACTAGATGGGACAGAATACGTGAGTATGAATAAGTGGATCAGAAAAATGGCTATGAATGTAGCACATGAGGTAAGCTCCCATATATGCTTCTTTTTTATATTCTATTTCTATCTAGAAAAAAAAAAAATTCGACAATTTTTTTTAAGGTGATGCATTAACATATTGTTTGTTTTATTTAACAAAATCATTAAAGCACCTCTTTTTCTCTAAGGCATGCCTAGCATGCTAAGGAAATACCCCAGCATAATGCTGGGGGTAAGGATCGAACCCCTGACCTCAAGGGCCAAGGGGGAGTGCTCTACCCACTTGAGCTAACTCCTATCCTTAGTTTATTAAACGAAATGAAGAGTAATAAAAGGAGTCTAGAAAAAAAACGTTTTCCAAATAAGGAAAAGGTAGAAGTATTTCAAAAAAAGCCAAAAAAAAAAGGAAAATGGTAGAAGTAATATAACACGGAGGAAATATGGACTTGGCAGTTGGCACACAAATCAAGCAACGAGAAAAGTGATGAAAATGGCACCACATGATCATGTGACTAGAGGAAAGGAAGAGAGAGAACTCACATATTGCCATTGGTGGTAAAATGTTTTCTAAAATAGAATGGTACTCCTCTGCTTTTTGTTAGTTTACCTATTTCTTTAGACACATAGTTTTTAAGAGAAATATGTATGTGGGTCATAGAAAGGAAGAAAAAGTATTAATTTATTGTATATTATATTTAAGATATTGTTGTGGACCAAGAGTAATGGAGTGAGAAGGTAAAGATAATAATATAAAATTTGTAGGACCATTTTAAAACAGAAAAAGAAGTAGATAAATTAATAAATGACAATCCAAAAAAGAAAGTGTGTAAACTAATACAAAGAGACGGGAGTAACAGTCATTGTAAAACTTACCAAAAAATAATACGTCTACTAGTCTTGTCTAAGAGGGAACTCATGATTCATCAATTTCTTGTATGTTTTCATTTGTAAAATCATGGGTCGAAAAGGGCAAGGTGTATAGTTTATAATAGCTTCCTATTCATGAATTTTTCTTTGTCCTATTTTTAAGATCAATGCGGTGGCTACAGAGGAGGAGGCGGCACTACCATGATGATACCTTCCAGCTATTTGGGTGTTCCCGTGTTGGGGTTCAGTCTTTAGAGCGCAAAGCTCCACATACTTCCAAGATCTTTATACATATCCGTGCTACACATAGTTAGGAAGTCATCTTTATGCCTGAAAAGTTTCCAACTGCTTTGCATGCCATTTAAAACAAAATATTTTTTCCTTCAAGACATTCGTTTTGTGGAAAGGGTATATGTTGTGTGCTGTTTCGAGTTCTTTGTAGAATTGGCGTACCTGATGGACATTGTTGCTCAGATGCTTGTAATTGACTAAATTGTTGTCCTCCTTTGTTGGGGTTTTATTGATAATGTGATACTATGTTGAACTCTTCAGTCTTGTATAGACATTTCATATGATTCATGAATCATGATTGAGGTTAAAATGTTCGATCTGACGATTTGTGTATGTTTCGTTGGGTCATGTTTTGTCAGAATTGGCGCGCATAGAAGTCAAATATCTATGAGAAAGACTATTAATTAGTTATTTGTGAAACATCTTATGTAAGAAAATTTTGTGAGAAAAAAATGCTTTACATTGACATCTATACTAATACTTCCTCTGTTTTTTTTAGTTGCAACATTTGACTTTTTGATGAGTGTTTTAAAATAATCAAATGTTGCAACTAAAAAAAAACAGAGGTAGTATATTAAAAGGCGTTCCTAAAAAAAACGATGTCATGTGGCGCTTTTCCTTGGAGTGTTATACTCCATGTAATCCACGTACATTTGAAAAACTAAAAATGCATTGCATAAGATTTGACCCCGTGATCACAAGTATATATAATAAAGACTTAACCACTAAACCAAAGTGATGTTTGGTGTTATCATTTTAAACTAAAATATTAATAAATGAAAGATATAATTACCCATCGAGTAGTCCGGATCTAAAAACTAGTTCTTTATTAAAAATACACACCTTGTCAAATTTTAGCCAAAAAGTCATAAACTGGGTCATCTCCCCTCCTTTATATTGTCCCACTTTGTGTGTAGGATTACGACAAATTTAAATCAATATGATTTCCATGCACAAAGTGGGAGAAAAAAGGGGAGGGTCAATTACCAAAAGTTTGACTTTTTTGGGCGGAAATGATGACAAAGTGAGTATTTTGATAAGCAAGGGCCTAAGTTTTTTTTCACAAAAAGAAATTTAAAGGTGTTTTTCTATCAATATTGTAACAATTAAGATCTAAGTAATAAATATGACAATAAAAAATCTAATAGTACGGAATGATTTTAAATTTTAAAATGAGGGCTGAAATCTATCTAAACTATTTGTTTTCCATGATATATATTATGACCACCTTAAAAGACCTAACGATAAAAATCATTTCTCAACATAAATAGTGCCCTGTCACCCTTTCTCTCCTTTTTCTTAACTGATTTAAACTAGCCATCAACATTAGCAGCACAAAGGCTGCACCCAGCTTTCCTCTCTCTCAAGTTTTTCTCCCCAAACCCTAAAAACAAAACCCCCAGCCGCCTACCTCCCCACGCTCGTCGTCGGCTGATACCTCAGCCTAGTCGCCGGCGAGCTAACCCTAGTCGCCGCGTCGGTTGTAGAGTTAGTTTTAGGATCTTGTAGTTCCCCCTTCCCCTCCCCCGCGTTTTCCCCCACCCCGCTCTCGTCGCTCCCCTACCCACTTTGCCGCCCCCATCCCCTCCCCTGTGCGACGGAGTTCTCCATCCCCCTCCCCCGTGCGTCGGCTCTCCATCCCTCCCCCACCCCCGTGCATCGGCGATCTCCCTCCCCCCTCCCCGTGCGTCGGTTTTCCCCTCCTCCCCCCCCCGTGCGTCGGTTTATCGCGTTGGTCGGGCCACCCACCTCTCGTCGGTGTCTCAGTGTGTTGTTGTCCATGGTCCTCGTCCCCGTCCCTGTCCTCGCATCTGGTCGGCACAATCCCCTGTTTAGTGCTGTGGTAGTTTTGGGCTTCCCCTCCTCCTCCCCTGTAGTTGTTTCGGGCTCCCCTTTCCCCTCTCCCCGGTTAGTGTCGGGCTCCCCTTTCCCTCCCCCCGTTAGTGTCGGGCTTCCCCTCCCCCTTCCCCTAGGTTGTTGGGCTGTCCAACTACTTTTGTTGGATGTCAGCATGTCCGGTTTTTTCTTAAAATGTGCGTTAAATCTCCAAATAAAAGGAGTGCGTTGTTTTCAAGTTGCTAAAGTTGTTGTCGATGGTGGTTGTGGCCATCGACAAGTGTTTGTCAGTTGGGTCAAGATTGGTGGTTCAAGGTAGTAACAGTAGATTATGTCGGTTTTTGGGAATATGTGCTGAGGGACAAGGTGGCTCACGAAGATCGTGAGCAAGGACGAGGCGATGTTAGATTTTCATGGTTGGGACGTATCTTTTCCGGTTTTGAAAACCGGAGGTGTGTTCGAGGGCTCAACTTGTTCGGCTCTCTTTTTAGCTTGGCATTGATCTTAATGGTCTTTGCCTTAAAAACTTCAAATCTGCAGGCGGCACCCCAGTTGCATCAGGGGGTTTTCAACACGCCCACTCATCGGCGTTTCTCCTACTGCATGGAGAAATCTGAAATACTCTCGATCGAGAGTAATGAGTCACAATGGAACGTGACTCCTCACATGATCATGAGCTCAGAATCCCAGGCGATGGCAGATCGTTGGGATTGCTCATGCCTGTGAGACGCGACGCTCGCCGTTGGTTGTTCGTTGTCCGGATCGTGATCGTCAACCGCTTCATCTACCACTTCCATCAGCCATCCGAGGTTTGCATATCCACCATCACATGCACTGACCAGCGACGCCCCTGTTTCTATGCGACTTTGTATCGGTTTTACTTATTTCTGTTTTAGGTGGAATGTACGAGCTCCTAAGGCTCCTTTAGTTTTGTTTGTTTGTTTTAGTTTGGGTTGTATTAGCATTAGGTTGTACTTCCTCTTTTAATTAATGTACGATTTCTCGATATCAAAAAAAAATATATTAGGAGCACAAATGCGTAATGGATACATCATACATGTGCACGAAATTGTCTTTCATTATTTAGCAAGTACATACAGATGGGGAACAAAAAAACAATATTGCGTAAACAACCTCATAACATTAAAAAATACTTCTATGCAAGCATATTACTACTAATCTACAAGGACTAACATTGGCTCCGCCACTGATACTTTAATACTTGGTTGGCACTGTTCTAGTTACTTATGATAGAATAGATATTCCGTGGATATATTTTGTAAATAGATTTCTAATCTTGATAGGTTTCCTAATACAGTTAGGACTATCATTACTTTGTAACCTATAAATATTGATCAATGAAAATCACTCTGATCAGGGAGTTTCACTTAATCTAGCATGATATCACAAAACTTTAGGTTTTTTTAGAACTCGCTTTCACAAAATTTATTTTTTATTTTCTTCCCCTAGGACGTGCGCCGCTCCGCCACTTTCGCCACCTTTATTTTGTCCGTGCGCCACCCTTGTCCTCCTTGTCGAGGCCACAAATTATCATGGCACCAAAAATTGCTCAACCCTCTCAACCACCTTCCAACGAATACCACCCTGCCCTTTTCGTCAATAATATTAAAAAATTACATCCTTTTAGTTCTTGATCGAGAAAATGTTCAGTATTCAAATTGGGAAGAGTTATTTGAGTGTTATGCCCATGCTTTTAATGTGCTAGATCATATATAGATCTGAAGAAACCTCGTCCCACTAATGTCTCTGACGAGATGTGGCACCGACTTGATTCTATAGTGAAGCAGTCAATTTATGGCACGATTTCTTCAGATCTATTGCAGACAGTTCTTTGTCGTGGGGATTCCTCGCAAGAGATTTGAAATAAATTGAAGGCTATTTTTCAAGATAACAAACACACTCGGGCCGCCTAACTTGAAATCAGTTTAACAACCTTCACTTGTCCAATTTTTACGAAGTCTCATCCTAATGCACGCAATTGAAGAGTATAAAAGACCAATTAGCCAATATTGATCAACCAATTTCCATGCGAAAATTGGTAATTCGTCTTGTTTCGTCTTATTAATACTAATTTTGATGTGGTTGCTGCTATTATTCAACAAACATATCCTCTACCTTTGTTTCAATTTGCTCGTTCGCACCTTTTACTAGTAGAAACACGCCGTGACCAAGACAACAATGCTCCCACTACCGCATTTCTTGTCCAGGCATTGTCGGTGCTCCAATCGCCTTCCTCTAGCGCCATCGCAACATCAATCGCAAAACAACCAACATCGTGGTGGTGGTGGCAGCCTGGACCGTGGACGTGATGGAGGTAGGGGGTGTGGCAAAGGTCGCGGACGTAGGCAGCAAAACCATCAGCGACAACAACCTGGACAGTACCAACCATCAGATCAATAGGCCAGTCCACCTGCTCCGTGGCCTCAACAGCCACATTGAGCTCCTCAGTGGGTTGCGCAAGTGCCACAACAGCTGCAGCAGACACATCAATTCTACCCTTCTGAGAACCGGGTCCCAGCCTCGACCTTTCTGTAGCCCAGTCCCACCCAGCAAGTTGCACAGTCAGGCCCACAAGTGTTTCAGGCCTAATATTCAGACTATGGACCTGTTACGAGACTTACAGAATAAGCAAATTCCTTTGCCACTATGACTTTTCCGTAAGATGTCCCTTGGTACATGGATTCGGGTCCCTCTACTCATGTGACCAACAATTCAGGTTTTCTCTTGCCCTTAATTAATTTAAGCACAAATAATTATATTCTTATTGGTAATGGTCATCGCATGTCGATAACGGGTTATGGTCAATCCACCTTTTCCTCCCTTACAACCCCTTTAGCCCTTCGTGATGTCTTACTTGCTCCACAAATAATGCAAGAACCTTATTTCAGTTCGTAAATTTAATTATGACAATTAAGTTTCTATTGAATTTGACCCTCATAGTTTTTCTGTGAAGGACCTTCACATAATTAAGGAATATAATAACGAGGTGCAATAGTTCCGGGGACCTTTATCCAGCTTCCACCACTTCACCATCAACATGTCCCCTCACGACATCCTCATCTACCCCCTGGCATAATCGTCTAGGACATCCAGGATCTTATACGTTTTAAACTTTATTAGGTTTAGAGATTGAATAAATTGTAATAAGGAGCCTAACTCCGATTTTTGCAGTTCTTGTAAAGTAGGAAAACACACTCATTACTGTTTTTGCTTTTGCTATTATTCATGCTAATTTATGGACCTCTCCCATTCATATCTCTCAAGGTCATAAATATTATTAGTACTGTTGGATGGTTTTACTCATTTTGTGTGGACTGTACCTCTCAAATTCAAATATGAAGCTTACCAATGTTTCATTAATTTTTGCCAATATGTTTATACTCAATTCGAACATCCTTCTCCTTCGTAGGCTCCCTCCAATTCGCCCAACCTGTCCACCGCCCCTCTCCCTACATCCTGTGCAAACACGATCCAAAGCCGGCATCACCAAACCAAACCCAAATTTTGGCTTGATAATTATTCCTCCTCCAACTACTACGTACAGATCACCAATTCTCAAATCTCACAAATTGCCTTGACTGATCCTAACTGGAATGCTGCCACGCATAATGAATATGGTGCTTTAACTAATATTGGGACATGGGAATTGGTTCCTAGGCCTCCAGGGGTGAATATTGTGAATTGCATGTGGATTTATACTCGCAAAGAAAATGATAAAGGTGTCCTTCAATGGCATAAAGCTCGTTTTGTTTGTGATGGCAGGTCACAAGAAATAGGTGTTGATTGTGATGAAACTTTTAGCCCAGTTGTCAGACTGGCTATATTCACACTATCTTGGGGTTGGCTATGGCTCGAAAATGGTCTATTCATCATATTGATGTGAAAAATGCCTTCTTACATGGTGACTTATAAGAAACGGTTTATATGCATCAGCGTCCACGCTTTGCTGATATCAGGTATCTTAATCATGTTTTTCGCCTTCGCGAGGCACTTTAGGGTCTCAAACAAGCCCCCCATGCTTGGTACCAGCGATTGCTCTTTTTTTTCCCTTCAGATGGTTTTTGTTGTTGCTAAGAGGGACAATTCCCTATATCCTTTTCGGCGTGGTACTAATATGGCCTATCATCTTTTATATGTTAATGTTATTATTTTATGCACCTCCTCTGATGCTTTGTGGGACCGTTTGATTGCTAGTATGAAAACTGAATTTCCTATGTATGATTTGGGGCCTCTTAGTTATTTTTGGGTATTTCAGTTACTCATACATCTTCCTTTATGCTTATTATTATGCTATGGAAATATTGGAGCGTGCAGACATGGGGACATGTATGCCTGCAGGTTGCAGCAACTCCTAATGATACTAATCTTAAGCTTAGTGTAGATTCTGATCCTTCAATGGTTGATCCAACTCATTACCACAGTGTCTAGTGCTCTTCAGTATCTCACTTTCACTCGCCCATATATTGCTTATACGGTACACCATGTTTGCTTTTTTTATGCATGATCCCCAGGAGCCACATTATATACTATAGGTGATCAACATGGGCCCGGTCCGGCCCGGCCCGAAAATGGACGGGTTTTGGGCACGATTTTTCAGCCCGCGGTCGGGCCCAGCCCGATTTTTTGGGTAAAAATTCCGGACCACGGGAAACTTAAATATGCAAAACTAGTCTAAATTTGACCAGGCTCGAAAATGGCCCAAAAAGCCCGCTTGGCCCCGCCAGAATTTGCGGGTTATGGAGCGAAAATTTCGTCCCGCGGCTAGGCCCGGTCCGAAACTTTGGCCCGAAACGGGCCACTTTTTTTGGGCCGGCCCATGATCACCTCTAATCAAAATGCACACTATGCTATATTCAGGGAACGATTGATCATGAGTTACAATTATATATAACTACTCAGTTACACTTGATTACTTATACTGACGTAGATTGGGGTGGGTGTTCTGATACTCGTCGTTCTACTTCAGGTTATTGTTGTTATCTTGGAGAAATTTAATTTCGTGGCAATCTAAACATCAGCCTACTCTTTCTAGATCGAGTGCAGAGGCAAAATATAGAGGGGTCGCAAGTGTTGTTATGGAAGCTTGTTGGCTTCGTAATCTTCTTTTGGAGTTACATTCCCTCTTAGACAGTCTACTATTGTCAATTGTGATAATGTCAGTGCTATTTACCTATATCGCAATCCTGTACTACACCAACACACCAAATATGTTGAGATGGATATTCATTTTGTTCATAAAAAGGTTGCGTTGGGTCACATACAGGTTCTGCAAGTTCATACAAGGTATCAATTGGCTAACATATTTACTAAAGGTCTTCCGCAAAAGTTATTTTTGGAATTTATGTCATGTCTGAGCATTCGCCCTCCTCCCGCTATTACCTACGGGGGTATGATAGAATACAATATTATGTGGATATATTTTGTAAATAGATATCTAATTTGGATAGGTTTCCTAACACAGTTAGGACTATCATTATTTTGTAATCTATAAATATTGATCAATAGAAATCATTCTAATCAAGGAGTTTCATTAAATCTAGCAATACAAATATTATCATACAACTTTCAACTTGAAATAAAAAATAAGTCGACCCAACCTGACCTAAAACCTCAACGGGTTAGGTTCAAGTTGACCTTTTGAACCCGAAAATAATCCAAACAACCTGATTTAGAATTTGGGTTAGGTCGGGTTGATTCAACCTGAAATTAACCCAAATTTTATACTACCTAAATTCTAATTATATATAAACTTGTATTGGGCCAAGCCCATTTCTTAATTTGAAGCCGATGGCTAGTTTATGGCTTTGAAGTTTGCATCTTTTATTTAATTGGCATTTGAAGGTAGGATTTGCAATGCTTTAATTTTATAATGTATAATTATTGCAATTATAAAATATAAAACAGGACATATTGGGTTGGTTTCGGGTCAACCCGAGAACTGACAGGTCACGTTCGGGTTATGGTTTTTGACCTGGAATTAAAATCAGGTCGGGTTTGGGTTAGGGGTAATTGACCCGAAATAGAAGTCAGGTCGACCTGAACCCGACGTGACTGACACCCCTAGCTCTACCCAATGCTTCACTCTTCCCTTACTATTTCTTTGACAGCAAACGTTTTCTCTGAGAAGATAAGCGCACTTTAGCGACCGTCTACATCCAGGTTTCCCCAATCCCATCAAAAAAATAAAAAATGATAATACATTCAGGTCTCACCTTTTCATTTTTTTTCTTTATTTTTTCACTTTATATTGAAGGATGTCATTTCACAAGATCAAAGAATGCTAGTTGATTGCTCCTACTCATCTTGATTTGATTTCAATTTTTTTTTTTTGTATAAACTAATTTTTTTTATCTATAAACTGATAGACAATATGCATAAACTGATAAAAAGAAGATTTATAAACCGTATAAAATGTCTATAAAGTAATATAAATCCTCTTGATTTGATTTCAACTTTTTTGTTTTTGTATAAGTGAAGAGCTTACAGGACTATGTCGCAGAGGCTATGAAGTTCAAGTTTGAGTATGAGGGTGTGGTGAGAAAAAGCAGCTTGCTGCTTGCAACAAAGTTGAAGAATATGGCACTTGACCATGTAATTCTCTTCCTGGATAATGTAAAGGATCAATTTCTAATGTACGAGGTAGGGATTCCAATTGGATATAATGAAGCTGAAAATTTATGTTATACACTTGTATTTACGGCTCCATCTGAGGATGTTTGCAATAAGATGCGTTGTTCCACACAGTTCAAAATGGACCTCCTTGCTGAGAATGAAGCTCGGGAGCTGTTCTTGCATTAAGCTTGCTTGAATACTCATTGTACCCGAGGTTATGGCCGGAGGATGGTAAAGGTGGCAAATGATGTGTCAAAGCAACGTTCACGTGTGCCTTTTGTCATCACACTAATTTCCCGGTCTATGATCGGAAAAGAGGACATTTGTGAGTGGAAGAACTGCCTCAATGAGCTGATGTACATTGTTAAGGACATACATGGTGACGAGTCCAAGATACTAGAATAACTAAAGTTCAGCTTTTCATTGCATCAAGGACTGCACAATTCACGGTTGCTTCTTGGATTCTGCCAGTGTACTCCTTGAGGGGCATCAATTTACAAAACAAATATGGGTTCGAAACGGGAGAATCAGTAGGAAACCTTATTAGGTTGCTGGTCTCATTGCCCCTGTCACTGCTCGGGGTCATACTCTTATAAATAAACTCCATAGAGCCTACTTACTGGAAGTCAAAGAACTAGATGGGACACAATACATGAGTATGGATAAGTGGATTAGAAAAATAGTTGAGAAACCTCCCAAAAAAGTAATAATAAAACACGAGGTAATATATGTCTTGTCTACAGTGATCTATGTGGTGGCTATACAGGGGGTGGCACTACCGTGATGATACCTTCCATCTATCTCGGTGCTAAGGTTAAGTCTTTAGAGGGCAAACACTCCACATACATGCATGATCTTTAAAGTTCTTTGTGGTACACACTGTAAGGAACTAATCTTTATGTTTGAAAAGTTTCAAACTTGTCACGTGTGGACTATTTCCTCGTTGCTGCACGTTGCCTGCTAGCATCGTACTTTCGTCGGACAACTAGTCAAGGCACCCAATTTGCTGGCTAGGCTATGTGAGCTACGAAAATGGCTAAGTGTGGGAACTAAGGCACAACTAGGATGCTTTAGAAAAAATGCTTTGTATTGATAGTAAGAGAAGATTACAAGTGAAGAGTTGTGTAGGATGGATGTACAAATGATGGCGAGTCCCCTATTTATTGGACTCCTTGGTGCCTAACTAGAACTTTCTAAGTTCTACAAAATTCTACTAAGCTCTACACAAAAGCCTACTTACAAGCCTATCTAGAATACTTCGTACACTTCTGTACATAAGTGGGCTAAGCTAGAAGCTTCTACAAGAATGTACAAGAGTTCTCCGGAAGGCTCTAGAGTGCTCCGGAATACCTTAGTTCCCAATGTTTGGCACTTTTCATACTTCGTGGGTTGTGCATGTTCAGGGTACTTTGGGACCTCGTCTTGAAAAACCGTCTTGAGCAACGTCTTTGTTGGCCTGAAAATGGCGGACCCCAAAGTTCTGTAACAATCAGAGTTCATTTGGTCCTCGAGATGCCCTATTATTATGTTTTTTTAAAAAATGAGTGTTCACTAGATTTTCAAGACTAGGCAAAAATAAGCCTTTTTAGGGAGTGTTGGGCAAGTAGCTCATGGGCGCCCCATGGCACGATGCCTTCATGCTTAGCGACACTTGTGGGGGTTTAGCAACGAGTCGTGAAAAACTGTTGTGCATAATGTTCAAAACATTCGTGTTGTGGAATGGGTATATGTTGTATGTTGTTTAAGTTCCTTCTAGTAGTTGTCATTATTAATGAACATTGTTGCTCAGATGCTTGTAACTGATGTCGTCCTTTTTAGGGGTTTATTGATAATGTGAAACTATGTTGAATACTTCAGTCTCATATAGACATTTCGTATGCTTCATGAACCATGATTGAGGTAAATTGTTTAACCTCACAATCTATGTACGTTTAGTTCGGTCATGTTTTGTCAAAATTGTGCATGTGTGAAAGTGAAAATTGTTGAGATTATGTATATAATTTATATATGACGTGTACATTTAGTTTGTTAGGTTTGTGATGGTTGTTAGAAGTTAGTTCAAGTTGGATGTTGTATATAAACATCACTAGTAGAATAAATGCTTATTGCTGCGGTCATTAAGTGGCCTATTGCGGCGGTTTTGGCCGCGCAGCAATTAAGGGCGCAACAATAGGTAATTAATCTATTGCTCCGGTTTTTTACCGCAACAATAGGTCAAGCTATTGCTGCGGTTTCTGGCAAAAACAGCAGCAATAGATTACACCTATTGTTGCGGTTTCTACCCAAAACCGTAGCAATAAGATTTTTTTTAATAAAATAATGCAGGTATATTGCTGCGATTTTTGGTACAAACCGCAACAATACGTTTGTCGGTACAATTTTTTTTTTTTGCCTTTTCCTAACATGGGAAAAAATGTACGCAAAAAAATAACTGAAAAAGAAAAAACCTCATCAACAGCATGGGAAGGAGGATACAAGCAAACCTCATTACAAAATATGAATTAAAGATTCTCATTATATAAATCTCGCCAATTACAAACAAAATATAAAAGATCAAAAATAAAAAAAATAAAGATATGCAAAATAAAAAACCAGCCAATTACAAAAATGTGAAAGACATAAAATCGAAAATAAGAATGAAAATATCGAAACAGAAAAAAAGAAGAAGAAAAGAAATCAAAGAGAATACAAAACCACCACAGCGCTAAGCGCCTTTTCACCACCGCTTAACGATTTTTCTACCGGCTTCAACGAACCACCACAGCGCTTCTTTCCAGATCTCGTCGGAGAAACTTAATCTCGCCGGAGTGAAGGAGTGAGAGATGATGCGCGAATTGCATGAACTCGCCGGAGAAGAAAGCATGAACTCGCTGGCGAGAGGAAATTTCCAGATCTAAAAAAAAAAGAGAAACTTTAACAAATAGATCGTACAAAATTACTCAAATTCCAGTAAATCACGACTAAATTCAAAGAATTACAGTAAAAGGAAAGAATTCGAAGCAAACCCTTTAATAAAACGCTCACCTTCGCCATTCGCGAAGAGCAAACCTTTCCTCCTGCATTTCCGAAGGAGGCGGTAAAATCGCGACGGTGAATGATGATGTGAAGACCGGCGAGAGAAATGGAGCGACGGTGATTGATGATGAGAAATGAGAGGATAGAAGGTGAGAGAGAAAACGGTTGACAGAATGTGGGAGAAATAAATGGTGAGAGTGAGAAAACCCTAACTGCCTGGGCGTGTTTTATTTAATTATAAAGTCTATTGCTGCGGTTTTTGTAGCAACCGCAGTAATAGGTTAAAATATTAATAAAAAAATAATATTTTAATATATTGTTGCGGTTTCGGCTGGAAACCGCAGCAATAGAACTAGTCAAACAGTCAACTAAATTTGAAAATTTTCCTGTTGGCGTCTATTGCTGCGGTTTTGGCTGGGAACCGCAGCAATATGTGTATTTTCTATTTTATTTTTTCTTTTGACGTGGTTTATTGCTGCGTATGGGTAAAACCGCAGCAATTCCACCGCAGCAATAAGCAAAAATTCTACTAGTGCATCAAGCTCTCTTTCTTTCTTTCTTTCTTGTAAGAATATATTTTAATTCATAATTGAGAATTAGATTTTCTCTCTCTAAACTTCTTCTTTTCCTTTCTGATTGATCATCAGTTAATGATAAAACTCATCATGGTATCAGAGCTCATGGTGTTCTGACATTTTTCCGCAAAATCTTCTATCTTCTTCTTCTTTTATTCTTCTTCTATCTGATTAAATTCTCTCAAATTCAATGACGAATTCTTCTGAAACTCAAGTAAACTCAGAAAATGCTACTTCTAGCTATAATGATCCTTATTTCTTGTCGAATGGAGATAATACCAATCATTCGATTACTAATCATACTTTTACTGGAAACAATTTCATCAACTGGAATCGAGCTGTTCGAGTTGCGCTAATTGCGAGGAACAAATTAGGATTTCTTGATGGAACGTTGAAGAAACCAGCAATTGATTCTCCAAATTATCATAAATGGATACGCAACGATCATATGGTGATGTCTTGGTTGCCAAATTCCATGGAGAAATCGATTGCAGAAATTTCTTGTTTGCAGATTCAACACATCAATTCTGGACTAAAGTCGTTGAAAGGTATGGTCATACAAACATAACTCAATTATATAATCTTCATCGCACTTTGATGAAAATTGAACAAAGAAATCAATCTATTGCTGAGTATTATAGTCAAATGAAACGAGTTTGGGATGAAATTCAAGTGTTAGAAGGTTTTCCTGATTGTTCTTGTGGTGCAATTACAAAATGTAGCTGTAATTTGCTCAAACGTTTCTTAGAAGCTGATCAGCGAATGAGACTGATTCAATTTGTTTCTGGTTTAAATTAAGATTATGATCTTTCTAAGCAAAATTTACTAAGTAGTGATCCTTTACCTACTGTTGATCGAGCTTATCATATTCTTCAACAAGTTGAGAGACAAAATATGAACAAATTGAAGGCTGGGAAATCTGGAGAAATGAGTGCTTTGTTAGCAACTAATCCTTATTCTGGAAATTCTGCAAATTATTCTGGTAATACTGGAAATTCTGTTCAAAAATCTTTCTCTGGCAAGAGAGATTTTAAGAGGTTGAAGTCTGATAGAATGTATGATCACTGTAAAAATGAGAGGTCATACAATGGATTCTTGCTTCAAGCTTGTTGGATATCCTGAGTGGTATTCAAGTTTGAAAGGTAAAACTCATAACAAGATGGCAGCACATGTTCAAGAGACTGGAATTTTAGGAAATTCTCCTCTGGATTTTGAGATTGATAGCACATCTGGTGCTAATTCTTCTTCATCTGCTGCTGGTACATCTATGGATCATGTTGTTATGGGCAATATGTTCAAGGAGTTTATGAGAATGATGCAACATAATTCTCATCAATCTGGAGATACTACTCAGAACTATACTGTAGTTAATTTTGCAGGTATAACATCAGTCTCTAATGTGGATTCTTTTTCAAATAATTTTGATTCTAGTTCCTGGACTATAGACACAGGAGCTACTGATCATATGTCATCTAATATGCTTTTATTTGCATCAATTCACTTACTAAAACATCCAACTAAAGTAAGATTTCCTGATAGTTCTCATAAACTTGTTACACATGTTGGCACAGTTTAAATGACTCCCAAAATCACCTTGAATAATGTGTTATACATTCCTGATTTTAAACACAACTTATTATTTGTTGGCAAATTAATTACTTGATCAAAACAAGTTAATTGCTAAATTTGATCAAGATAAATGTTTCTTTCAGGACCTTCTCACTAAACAAGTTCAAGGCATTGGTCTGAGATATGCTGGACTCAACAAGTTCTATTCTATGTCCAAATTTGCTTCCCTTTGTTCATCAGTTTCATCTAGTTCTCATGATCTTAATAATTCTTCTGTAAATAGTAGTGTATGCAAACCTTCTCTACATGTTATTCATAGTAGATTAGGTTATCCTTCTGTGCATACATTGAAACACTTACATATACCATGTGATGGCAATAATATGGATGATTTTAGTTGTGAATCTTGCATTTTTGCTAAGCATCATAAGTTGCCATTCTCCTTGTCTTCTAATATGGCTGAAACATCTTTTGACATGTTGCACATTGATTTATGGGGTCCATACAAAACTCCTTGTCTGAGTGGAGCTACTTATTTCCTGACAATACTTGATGATCATACAAGAGTAACCTGGACTCATCTTATTCATTCTAAGACTCAAGTTTCAGGCATTATTTCTGGTTTTGTTGCCTATGTGAGTACTCAATTTGGCAGATTAGTTAAGAATATTAGGAGTGATAATGGGACAGAGATTATCCAAGCTTCTTGTCATTCCTTATTTGCTGAAAAAGGCTTTGTTCACCAAAGAAGTATTCCTGGCAATCCTCAATAGAATGGCAGAGTTGAATGCAAACATAGGCACTTATTAGAAAGTGCTCGAGCCATCCAGTTTCATGCTCACTTACCAACTAAGTTTTGGGGAGATTGTTTGCTGGCTGCTACTTACTTGATAAATCTTTTACCTAGTTCTGTCCTAAAATGGAAGACTCCTTATGAAATTTTGATGAACAAACCTCCTTCTTATGAGCATTTGAGAACCATAAGTTGCTTGTGCTATCCAGCCATCAAAACTTCAGACAAGTTTGCTCCAAGAGCTAAAAGATGCATTCTCCTTGGTTATCCATATGCTCAAAAAGGCTATAAGCTTTTTTATTTGGATTCTCACAAGATTATATTGAGCAGGGATGTCGTTTTTATGGAAAATGATTTCCCATTTCAATCTGCTTTTGTTTCTGTTTTCGTTCCTACTTCTATACCTACTTCTTCTCCTCTTACTACTTTAGATGTTCCTTTTGATGTCTTTTCATCACCAAACACTACTTCTGATTCTTTTTCACCTTCAAATATTCCACCTTTTAATCATTCTTCTCCTGCAGCCTCAATTAATGATCAATCTTATCATAATCAATCTGATCATAATTCTACTTCTACTTCACCTAATCATTTTAATCATGCATCAGTTCCAATTATACCAACTAGACATTCTACTAGACCTACTAAACTTCCTAATAAATTTCAAGATTTTGTCATCAATCTTCCTGCTCCTTTATCCACTCCTCATGGTCAATCTTCTAGTTCTTTGTCTTTTAATGTCTCAACTGAACCAACTTTGGCTCATTTAGATTCTTCTTCTCTTCACAGTATGTCAAACATGCTTGCTACTGTCGAACCTTCTTGTTATAATCAGGCTAAGGGAGATCCTCAATGGATTGAGGCCATGAATCAAGAACTCACAGCTCTTGAATCTAACCAAACTTGGGATCTTACTTCTTTACCTCCTGATAAAACTGCCATAGGATGTAAATGGGTTTATAAGGTTAAATTTAAACCCGATGGCTCGGTTGAAAGGTGCAAAGCTCGTCTAGTTGCTCGAGGTGACAAGCGAGATTCATGGGAAAGATTTTAAACACACTTTTAGTCCTGTTGCCAGGTTCACTACAATAAGAGTTATTATAGCACTTGCTGCTGCTATGAACTGGAATGTGCAGCAACTTGACATTAACAATGCGTTTTTACATGGCTATATTGATGAAGAATTATACATGTTACCTCATCCTGGTTATTCTAAAGCCTTGCCAGGTCAGGTATGCAAATTAAAACGTTCATTGTATGGGTTGAGACAAGCTAGCAGACAATGGAATATTGAGCTTAGTAGATTTCTTATTAGTCTTGGCTTTATTCAATCCAAGCAAGACTACTCTATGTTTACAAGAAAAGATGGAGATGATTTCACTGTAATAGTTGCTTATGTGGATGATTTGCTTGTTACTGGCAGCAATCTTTAGCTCATTACAGACATAAAACAAGATTTACACAAGGCTTTTACAATTAAGGACCTTGGAAATCTTAAATATTTCCTTCGAATTGAGGTAACTAGATCAGAATCTGGTATTTTACTCAATCAAAGAAAATACATTTTAGATCTACTTACTTCTACTAAGATGGAGACTTGCCAAATTGCTCCATTTCCTTTGCCTAAGGGTCTTTAAGTTGACAACTGTTGAAGGCCCTGTTCTCTCTGATCCTGAGATATATAGAAGAATTGTTGGGAAGCTATTATATCTTAATATGACAAGACCAGGCATTTCTTATGTTGTTCAACAACTTAGTCAGTTTCTTAGTGAGCCTAGAACACCACATTATGCTGCTGCACTTCATGTTCTCAAATATCTTAAGGGAACACTAAATCATGGTTTGTTCTATGCTTCAAATACTTCACTTCTCTTGAAAGCTTACAGTGATGCTGATTGGGGAACCTGTGCATATTCAAGGAGATCTCTTACAAGTTATTGTATTTTTCTTGGAGATTCTTGATCTCTTGGAAAACTAAGAAGCAAAAGGTTGTTTCAAAGAGCTCAACTAAAGCAGGATATAGATCTATGAGTCAAACAACTAGTGAAGTTGTGTGGATTGAAGGATTATTACAAGACTTATGAGTTCATGATGTGCCTACTCCTATCACTTTGTTTTGTGATAACAAGTCAGCTCAGTATATTGCAGAGAATACTGTGTTTCAAGAACGTACAAAGCATTTAAAGTTAGATTGTCATTACATCAGAGAACATGTGGATTCCAAGTTCATTTCTCTCAGTCATGTTCAGTCTTCATTGCAGCTTGCAGATATTATGACCAAGTCTTTGTCTGCAGATCAACATTCTTTTCTCTCTTCCAAGATTGGCTTAGTTACTCAACCACCACTAAGTCCATCTTGAGGGGGGGCTATTGAGATTATGTATATAATTTATATATGACGTGTACATTTAGTTTGTTAGGTTTGTTATGGTTGTTAGAAGTTAGTTCAAGTTGGCTGTTGTATATAAACATCAAGCTCTCTTTCTTTCTTTCTTTCTTGTAAGAACATATTTTAATTCATAATTGAGAATTAGATTTTCTCTCTCTAAACTTCTTATTTTCCTAACTGATTGACCATCAGTTGATGATAAAACTCATCAAAAATTCTATGATGGTCATATCAAATATACAATTTTGTAAAAAAAAGGACTTTTTTTGTTATTTGTGAAACAACCTCTTATATGATTTTTTTTGTAAGAAAAAGAAAAGGCTTTATATTGACATTCTTTATGAAAAATATACACGTTGTCGGATTTTGACCAAAAAGTCATAATTTTGGCCAAAAGGAAAGACTAATATATACGTTATGTCTACAAATGATTTAAATTAGTTTGTGCTTTAAATTTCTTCCAACTCCAAGAAAGTACAGAAATTTTTAAAGCACAAGCCCACAACCAACTTATCCCCATAAATCTAATTAGGTTCATTTTGGACTCCAGTTATGAATACGATTTGAGCTCATATTAATTGAATTTCGTGAAGAGATTGGCAGGCCATCTTGTTTCAATATCCATCTTTATCCTTCTTTTTTGTGACAAAGTTGCACACTAAAGTAGAATTGAATGGTTGGCACATGGAGGATTTTCTGGGAAGCTTTAGATTCCAGTTGATCCCATAACTCCCTCCATTATACATTGGAAGAAAAACAAGTAAAAAGCGTCTTATGAATATGGAGAACTACTCTTATTGTCAATTGATTTTAGATGAAAGTTCAGTTTGGCTAAATAACTATATTTAACATAGTATCAAAGCAAAATATCTTATTCTTTGAATAAGAATTAAGCAGTGATAACCGCTTTTATAAACTTGAGGAATAATCTCAAGGGACTACTTCTCTAGCATCCATGTAGACTGTAGTAGAATAAAAGGCACGATAGTTTTACGCCCCATGCAACAAGATGGCTAAGTAAACCAATTAACATCCAAAGACTTGCACTTAATTTGAAGAGGGTCTAGACGTTAGAGACAAAGCTTTATATTAGGACTGGTCTCAATCTAAATAATCCCAACTTGTCTCTTGTCCTTCAATCCAATGTAGAGCAGAGGTAGGGGATTGTTTCTTCTTCACCATCCATACAAGAGAATGGAAGGCACTTCAGTTTTGGACCGTCCATCAATATTAGTAACAAGGGAAGAACAACCGAGTTAACCACCATAGATACTTGCAGTTGAGGCAACTTGGTGAGAACTAGCCGCTTGAGTTAAGGCAGGCTAATTACATCACCTATCGCCATGAAATTCATTGAGGAAACAACATGAAGATTCCCTCATAACTCCTATTTTGAAGGTATGCCTGTTTTCACCATGCTGCTATCTCTAAGAATGGAAAGAGCCAAACACCTAATGAGACCATTAATCTTAATGCTCCTGTTATCTTGACAAATTTCCAACAAACAAGAGTTGAGAAGCTTATTCAATATGGTATGGCCCATGTCGTATTGTGCTTGCAACAATGGCACATCATCAATGAGCCTCTCTCCAATCCAAAGACGTACCAAATCTTCTCTAGTTAAGAAACTTTTGTCTTTGAGGTAAACTGCAGAATACAAGAAACAACGTCGGAGCTTGATGTTGTTCAACCTTTCGTAAGACAACTTCAATCGACTGAAAAAATCTATGTTTTGAGTAGGTTCCATAGTCTCAAGGAATTCCCTCCATCTAGAAGCATCAACTACCCCTCGCATGCTGTTGGCCAATGTGGTGATAGCAAGAGGGAGACCAGCACACTTATGATATACAAGCTTCTTACAACCGGGCACTTCTTTGGAATCTAAAACACCATACCCTATGCTATGATGAAAGAGCTGCCAAGTCTCTTCCTCTGAGCGTGTCTCAATCTTAAGGATTTTTTGGCAGCGAAGGATACGAAAAACATCTAGCAATCGAGAAATTAATATTAACTTACATTGCCTAGGAATACCGACATCCTCAGGTCGGAAATCACCCCATAAATCATCAAGGAAGAGTATGTACTTTCCTAAACCAGATAGAAAGGCATTTAGAATCGATGCTCTCCTAATCACATCTTTATCATCTTGAAAATCAAGTCCAAAAGCACTAGCAATTTTTTGCTGCAATTGGAATACTGTGAAATCAATCCCCACCGAGACCCAGGCAGTAGCAAAATTATCATCAATAGAAGGAATATCATGGTTTAAAAGCTGAGTATATAGCTCAGTCGCAAGGGTGGTCTTCGCTATGCCACCCACCCTAACCAAACAATTATTCTACTGATGTACTCAGAGTTAATGGACAAAGATGGCTTTACTTTCCTGCGCTTCTTCTCAGGTTGCAAAGAAACGCTTTCCATTTCAGATTGCTCATCAATAATTGCACACCTTTTCATACGTCTTGCATCGTATAGTACATTATTGAAGCTACTTAAGGAGGCCAAAATTGAATCAACTAGAGCAATTATTGAAGGCATTTCCTCCACAGTTACCTGATAGATCTGCGAAAAACAAGAACATGAAGTATTACTTATCATTGCTTCTACTTTGACATTCTTTTGGTGAAATTCCCTCTCCCGCGCAACATAAAATCTCAACGGATATAAACAACAAATTAAAGTAATAATAGGAATCACGATCATTGTTTAAAAAAAGAAAAAGGTCGTGCATCAGAGCAATGCATGACATAGTACTAGTACAATCAATACAGTGTTCAAGGTGCAGGAGTACATCAAAGGTCATTGTTAGAATATCTTTCTCCTTTCTAGAGGTCATCCAAATACAATGTTAGACACGCGGATTTGCAATCACATAAGTAAAGCAAGGTTGTTTCCGAAGCATGACCGTATGTAAAATGAAGACAAGTTAGTATACATGGGATGGTGATTTTGGAGCTTACTTTTGCGATCATGCCTAAGAAACATGATCTTCCCTAATTAGTTAGTTGTCTGGCAATTATGATGTCTTATATATCGAGAAGGTTGATTGTGTTTGTTTAAGAGCTAGTCTTGGGTGGACCTGGTCCACACAATATTATTGTGGACCAAAGCCACCCATATAACATAGTGATCCTTTCTTTTCATATAATAACCTTTTAAAATCTTAACTTACACTAATCTATTATTATCTAACATAGTGACAGTTTTATTTGATATAGTTACCCCTTCTTACATTAGTTTATCATAATGAAATTCATTTTATAACATAGTAACATTTTTTTCTCACATAGTCACCGTTTACAATTTATACCAACTACTCTTTTATATATATATTTTTTGACATAATGACCCTTCTTTCATAACTCACATGTAATAGTATTAGGTCCACACCACAGGTCCATATAATTTTTTTACATAATATCAACAAAAGCAATGAAAACTATGTGACAATTCATGCCTTGAAGAATTTATTTCTAAGAGACGGATCATACTCTATCATAGTAGATCATGGTTCTCTGAATTTTACACTATTGGAGGAATTTTCGCATAATCTGAGCGACAATCAACATTTGTAGTTATATAAAGCCAACTACTTAACCTTGTAACTTCATTTGGTACCCATAAATAGATTGGATGATGTTCTTCATAGAAGATGCTGAACTCCTATGCGCCCTACTAATTGGAATTCGGATGTAGAATGCAATGTAACTAGGATGTTTCCGTCTCCCCTATTTATTGTATGAACTATGCAACAATAGTTTGTAACTGATCTTATTATCTATTTAAGTTCCTTGTTCACCTAAAAAAAATCCTTTTAATTCAATTACTTCTTTTGGTTCGAACTCGAAATAAGGCTAAGCTTCTTCCTCTATATGGAAAGCGAATATCCCAAATACCCAACCACTATAATCACAGCGACAATACCTGAGATTAGTTTTCCTATGATACCTAATAGTTAGATCTCTAACAAAGGTGAAGATTAAAGATCAAATTGACACGAAAATGTTTTTAGATAAACATCATTCTATATATCCTTAATCAGCTTTTGATGTTGCACATTATCGACATCAATGCAGTATCTTCTTACAAATTGTTTCATTTACCAATGATGTCTTGGTCTAGTGGTTAAGATTGAGGTGCTGTAAACGATAGGTCACAGGTTCGAATCCCCCCCTCCCCTTCTTTGTACTTTGTAGTTTGTACTGCCTTCGTGGCTCATATGGATAAAAAAAAAACAAATTGTTTCATTTATCTTAGTGAAAATTGCAACAAATGGTGGGTGAATGTTTGCAAATTGCAACAAATCAAGACAATGAAAAGAGTGCAGAAAAGAACATATAGAACATCTTTTTCTCCAAAATTTGTGACAAAAATGCATTGTTAATAAAGAATAAGCGGCATCGGAGGACTGAAGTTCAAATATTTTCAATGTAATCATAAAAAAAAAATTCAAAGTAACTAGCAACTACTTAATCATGTCAATAAAAAAAATTACAAATATAAATTAGAAAAGAAGTAATAATTATACAAGAAAAGAAGGAAAAAAATTGTTCACCTGATTCTCTATTAGCTTTGTCTGATGTCTTAGAAGGACGAATGAACACGTTGAAAGAATGAGGAGTTTGAAATTTAATAGTTAAATTAAGCAATTCATAGGTTGGGATGCAGGTAACTTGGAGCATCAATTACTTGGTTTTTATAGAATCTCAAAACTTTCTGCAGATTTTGCCAGGTTGCTTCCATAGAAATTCCGAAGAAGAAGCAAAGCGCCGTCATTATTACGACTTCTCATTGAGCTTCCGGCACACTCCAGCAGTCGCTATTAATAATCATTAATGTTTTATTTTTATATTTTTTAGGTGAAATGTTTTATCTTTAGTGAATAAAGTACATACCGATATACAAAGTTATCGTCAAAATCAATTCATCATTACTTAGACCAATATAGAAATACAAACTAGATCATGAGCTCCTCTAGTGAGAGAAAATGCTCCATAAGATGCTAGAGTTTTCTAGAGAGAGAAAGCGAAAAAGAAAAAAGAAAAAATCTAAAAGTTCAAAGAAGATGATTAGTTCATCTTCCCCTGTACACTTCCAACAACTTCCTTCAGTTCTTCCCCAGAAAATGCTCCCAGGAACTTCCTTCCCTGAAGATTTTTCACCCTTCTTGAATCATCACTCCCTAATAGTCACTTTCCAAAAATCTCAGCTCCAGTTCTATCAAAAAACCAGATCTAATTCTCTCGCAGCTTTCGGCGCTTATCATCGGTTGATTTTTCAGATCTACGGTACGATTCACACCTCTGTTCCCAAAATCGGTGGCGGCATTTCTGCTGATAATGGCGGATTCCTCGTCGGTGGTGGCGGCTGTTCTTCAAAAAACCAGATAATGCTTCCCGTGTCTTTCCCAGATAAGTATCTTCTACTTTCTATTTTTATTTTACTGCTGGTATTCTCTGGGACACCCTTATATGGTCTCTGTAATCAACTTTGTGTTCAGTATGACAATCTGTTTACAAGTATCTGCAACTTTATGACCGGTCTATAAATTGTTTCTACTTACCTGGTCAAAGTGGCTAAGAATTTGTTCTTCTAGGATGTTGCTTGTCTCAAATTGCTACGACCTTCTTAACTTTCTCTTCATGTTGAATTTTTTCATGCCCCTTTTTCTAAGTTACTTTCTCTCACTTGCTATGGTCCTTGCCCAGCAACTACATTCGCTTATGATTCTTAATGCTGCAAATGACTTTCCTTATAAACTTTGTTCTCTAATTAGCATATTAGATTGTCATACTCCTTGTGATAATAATTCTTCTTGGCTGTCCTATTTAATGGGTTGGAATGACAATTTCTTTCACTTTGTTTTTTGGCTTCTTAGTAGGAAAATAATGGGTTGGGTTCTAACTGATTACAATTCTCTTAAAAGACTTGGCTATGGTATACTTTATGCTATCTCTTATTTCTGCACCATGGAGCTTCCTCATGCTGTAATTTGGTGCTCCCTTGATTGGTGCTATAATATATGTTTTTTAATTGCACCTGAATATAGCTTAAATCTTTTTTTACCTCTTGATTTTATGGATTTGCTTGCTGTTTACTATCATTACTCTCCTTATGATATGATTCTTTATTGTTGGTGCCTCTCTCTAAGTCCCAAGTGGAAGAGGTGTGATCCCTATGAAAGTGGAACTTTGTTATTTTTTCTGGAGTATTTGCCTTTCTGTGAGGTTGGTTGGCAGCTAGTATACCGCTACATTGTTTCGTGGAGTTATGACTCATACATCTCTGCGTTCATGGACATAAAACTCTTTCGCTTCTTGGATTGCCTGTTTCATTCTCATGGCATGATGCTCTATAAGTGGCTTTTACTTAAATGGTCAACGTCGCTACCACTTAGTTATTATGATTGGCTAGCTGTTTTAGCTAACTTGTACCTGCAGAACCTTTTAGTTTTGTTGAGATTTATCATGCTTTTTCTATTTACCTGCTCTATTTTATTCTTAATGGTCTTTCTCCACTGTTCCACTCCTCATGAATTTGCCACTTCTGCAAATGGTCCTCCCTATAATCATTCCCTCCGGATTACTACTTCAGAATGGCATAACCTTTGTGGAATATGGTTTTCTCAATGGACTGGTTGGCAATTTATTTTGGTTTATTTTGGGCTTTGGCTTCTCAATTTGACAGTGTTAGGTTGGCTTGTGATAATTTTTTCTCTAACGAGATATCTGCTACAGAGATCTTTTTTTTTTTTTGCTTAGTCTCTATATGACTATCTACCTCTTGGTTCTTCTCTCTCAGGAGCTATTTGTCTAATGTTGGTCTATTTCTGCCTACTGCCAGTTTGGTGCTTCCTGCACTGCTTTCTTCTTCCTTTTTAGATTATCAGCCATTTATGTCAATTCTTTTACTCATGTAATCTTGCTACCAGCACTTCCTTTTCAGCAATATGATTGTACAATCATTGAATGCCTAATTTATTTGTGGTTGCATATATCTATGTCAAGACTAAAGAAATTTTTTATTTCTTTGATGGATTGGGTTTTCAAAATCTTATGGAATCGAATGCTTTGCCATTCGCAGAACAGGGGTGTTTTTCCACCCCCTCACAGTTTGTTCCTCTTTTTCAGGGTAAATTACAAGAAGGTTCAACCTACGTCCGGGAAAATCATTTTGATTACTCCTTTGGAATGGGTTTTCACGACCTTATGGAACCACGTGTTTTGCCACTCTCATATGGAAAATTCAAGTGTTGGGATGGAGCACTTGTGGCCTTCTAGTCCATTTGTTTCTTCATTTAAATGACTCGGCTCTTGTAGCCATAACGAACCGAGTGCTTGACACTCGCTTTTGCACAGGGGTGTTTTTACACCTCCTCATCCGTTTTCTTTCTATGACAGGCTTCTTTCATCATCTTTCAAATGATCCAAGAAGAGTAAGAAAGGTAATGAGGCCTTTTGGTTGGCCTGCTTTCGGTTGTGGCGTTTATGGCCTGGTTTTTAATAAACCTATCAAACGACCCTATTTCACCAATCTGTTTATTTTATGAAGATTTTGTCTTTGGAATATACAAGGGGGAAAAACCCCCAAGCTTTGAGTGAGCTAATCTACCTAAAGAACAAATATAATCCGGATATTGTATTCATCATTGAAACCTTATCTAATAATAATAATAGCCACCGAATTCTTAAAGCACTTCACTTACACAATAATTTAGTTATTGACCCAGTTAATCATGTAGGTGGAATGTGGGTGTGTTGGAATAACTCCAATATTACAGTTCAAAATCACTATTCTCATGACCGTTTGGTTCAATCTCCGACGTTACTTTACAAGCCACACAATAAAATGTATTCGGTTTTGGGCACATATCGCCTTACCGAAAATGTTGAAAAAGATGCTTTCTGGACTTATTTGAACAACTATATTACCTCTCTACACTTTCCTTGGCTTTTGCTTGGGGACTTTAATGAAATGCTTTCTCCTCAAGACAAATTGGGGGATCCCCGCGAAATCAAATCGCCTTAATCGATTACCTTCTCTCCTCTCCGATTCCAACGCCATCGACATCCCGTGCCTCCAACAAGCTTACTCTTGGAGAGGTTTACGTAATAATAATCTAATTTTCGAACGAATTGATAGGGCTATTAGCCACAACTCCTTTTATGATGCGTTTAACAGAATCACTATTTTTTATGGTCCTTTCACGCTTCGAGATCATGCTCCACTCATCTTCTCCTCCAATGAAGGAGACTACTATCGCCCACCTCCATTTCGATTTCAAAATTTTTGGACTTTAGATAAGCATTCACACTCTATTGTTAAAAAGAACTGGAACATTCCAATTACAGGCTCTCGATTCTTTCGTATTCAACAAAAACTCATTCGTATAAAAACTGATCTTAAAGTTTGGGCTAAGACCACCAATAAACTAGTTACAAATGAGGAAAAAATTAAGGAATTACAACTAAAATTGTGGCACCAACCTTTCAATGACATTTTAATTAAGCATATCAACCTACTGATTATCCAAAAGGGAGAAACTTCTTCTCTTTAATCGAAAAGCTTGGGGACTGGCCGCTAGAAAAACATGGTTAACTCAAGGGATCGCAACTCTCACTTCTTTCATAATAGAATGAAAAAATCTATGGCTAACATGACTATTTTTAGACTAAAAAACGATGTAGGGCAATGGGTCGACTCCCATGACGACCTATCTCATCTATTATCCGATTCATTCAAAAATCGTTTTCGCTTCGCCCACTCAACTATCAGGGAAATTGATTTGAGCTTTCTCGACCCTTTTATATCTCCAGCTGATGTGAACTCTTTACTTGCTCCTGTCACAGCAAAAGAAATAAAAGATGTCTTCTTATTAACCCGCGTAAAGCGCCTGGATCCGATGGATTTGGGGGAAAATTCTATCAGGCTTATTGGTCCATCATTGAAAAAGAATTAGTCATTGCCGTACAAAGTTTCTTTTATCATGGTAAATTGCCCCCCGGTCTTTGAACCACACTTTGATAACCCTCATTCCCAAAAAAAGAGGCTCCCGAATCTCCGCATCATTTCGGACCAATTAGTTTAATTAACACTATTTACAAAGCAATTTCAAAACTCCTAGTTAATCGCCTCCGTCCTATTTTGCAACGGGAAATTAGTCCCCTTCAAAATGCATTTACTCAAGAACGCTCTATTCATGACAACCTTTTGATTGCACAAGAGGCTCTCAATACTTTTCAAAAGTCTCAAAATAAAACAGGGTGGTGTGCCCTAAAGTTAGACATGGAAAAAGCTTATGACCGGATCGAGTGGGATTTTCTTTGGCAAACTCTTGAGGCTTTTGGTTTTTCCCCCCACTTGGATCCTATGGATTAAGGAATGTGTTAGTAATGTTTCCTATTCAATCAAAGTAAATGGTCAACCCTCCCCTTGGTTCCGACCATTTTGGGGTCTGCGACAAGGTGACCCCCTGTCACCTTACCTTTTTATTTTATGTATGGAAGTTTTTATCCAAAAACTAACTCTCCAAAGTCAATCTCGAGATTCGGTATCGGCTTTTAAGTTGCACCCCGTAACCGCCAATATACCCCCGCCTAATGTTTGCCGATGATAGCCTCTTATTTTGCAAAGCAACTACCTCAACTTGTAGAAATCTAAAACCGTCCCTTGATGACTTCTCGTGGTCTTTCCTGGTCAATTAGTTAATTTTCATAAATCTACTATTATTTTCTCAAAAAGAGTCTCCTCCAACCGAAAAAACGACTCTAGCCACTATTTTAACATGTTGCCTAATTCTTCTCTAGGAAGGTACTTGGGAATTTTCTTTAGTTCCCATCATCCCTCTAAAGCTGACCTTGCTCATATTGTTCGAAAGACTGATCAAAGGATTAACCTCTGGGAATTGGGGTTTTTGTCTAAAGCTGGGAGGCTCACCCTCATTCAGAGTAATCTTGAAGCTCTACCGTCTTATACGTGCGCCTCCACCATGCTTTCTCCCGGATTTAGCTAAATCCATCGATACACTCCACAGAAATTCTTTTGGCGACAAAATAAAGATAAAAAATGCAACACCTCTTATTGCATGGGATACACTCGCACTCCCAAAGCGCAGGGTGGCCTTGGCATAAGAAAAACGCTTCCTATGAATAAAGCTTTTATAGCAAAGTTGGGTTGGAAAATTCTTACGGAACCTACCAACTTATGGGTGCAACTAATAACGCAAAAATATCTAAAGGGTCAGTCCTTCTTTAATTGTTAAACTAAATCGCACGATTCACCATTATGGAAAAAAATCTTACTCCAAAGATCTCTTCTGCAAAAAGGTATTCGGTGGAAAATAGGTGATGGCTCCCAAATTCTTTTTTGCTTCACAACTGGTATGCTTGATGAAAATTTAATGGAAAAACTTGAATTATCGAAAACCAGGTTGATCTTAATATTCGTCTCAAGGAGTTCATTCTTCCTAATAGAACTTGGGATATTGACAAACTAAAGCTCTTGCTACGGGATTGCCTTTATTAACTCCATCAAAGGCATTCCTTCCGCCGCTAAACCCCCTTCCCGGATGAGCCTATTTGGGGTCGTATCTCTTCAAAGCTTATTTACTTAAATCCGCTAACCGGCTAGCTCATAATCACGCCAAGTCTAGAAAAATGGCCGCATCGTTGGATTTGGAACCTTGATATCCCACCTAAACCGAAAATTTTTATGTGGCAAATTTGTCACAACAGCCTCTCGGGGTTAGAGTCATCCTTGCTAAGCGTAACATAATCCCTTTCAACCATTGGGCTATTTGTAACACTCATGAGGAATCTTTAGATTATCTTTTGGAGGATGCCATCATCTCATCCCCCTTTCGCAGCCTTCAGGATCTAAAGGAGTGGTTACCTCACATCTTGCATCGGGTCACTCTTCTAAATACTTTGTCCAAAATCGTACATGATAGGTCCTCCACTATCAAATTTGTTTTTCTTATGTGGAGTATCCGGAAGGAAAGAAATTCTATTATCTTTCATAATGCTTCTCTTAATGTTCACAAGGATTCCGCATAAAGCAAAATTTTTATTTTCGTAATGGAGTCCGAGGAATGCAAGTGGACTTCGCAACTCCTCTCGGTTCCCCGTTTTCCCGTTCTTCTCTTCCTCCATCCTCTCCTGTATCCTTCCTCCATCCTCGTTTCTTGGGAGCCACCTCCCACCTCCTTCTTCAAACTCAACTTCGACGGCTCGGTTCACTGTAAATCTCAGCAGTAGGGTATTATCATTAGAGATGCCGCTTGGCCATCTCCACCAAGTCGCAGCTTTCAACCTTGATCTTCTTCCGTGTTCGTTGCCGATGCTTCGCTTCTTCAACAAGGGCTTCGCCTAGCAATCCAAAGCAATATTCGTCTACTCCAAATTGAAGGTGATAATCTTATGGTCATCAACTCAGTTAAAGGTATCTGGTCTCCTCCTTGGCAGATTGCTCATATCATCCAGGATATCCAAGCTCTTCTTCGTGGGCTATTCGTCATGTCTACCGGGAAGCAAACAAAGCAGCAGATTGGATCGCCAACGTCGGTCATTTAGTTGATTCTCAGTTTAGTATAGATGATTGTACTCATTATGCTCTTCATTCTATTCTTGTAAACGATAAGGTTGGAGCTCCCCTCGTGCGGAGGGTCTCCTAATCTTCTTTTCTCCTTACCTTAATAAAAAAAAAAAAATATAGAAATACAAACTTTTGTATATGGCAAACCACACCTTGAACAAATGGTGTAGCCAGCTAATAAAAAGGCCCAAGCTAGACCTTATAATAAAGCCCAAGCGTGAATTCGTTTTCAGATGGGTTACTTTTCGTAACATGGATTACTTTTGTTGGATCTAAATTTTTTTTTTCTAATACTAAAGTGTTACTTTTAGTGAAACTATGGATTACTTTTTCGAATGCTAAGGGGTTACTTTACTGAAACTAGGGATTACTTTTTGTAATGTTAAGGGGTTACTTTTACTGAAAGTATGGGTTACGTTTTGTAATTGTAGGGGTTACTTCTACTGTAACTAGGGGTTACTTTTTGTAATTATAAAGGGTTACTTTTTTAATTATAAGGGGTTACTTTTCTGAATTTATATTCGTCGCCCCGAAATTACTTAAAATCTCCCCGGTCCCGCTAAACATTTCCAACTTTACCCTTCTTTTTTTTTCTTTTCTTTTCCCAAACCACTACCTTCTGCCACAACCAGTCCACCGCCACCTCCAGCCCCCACCGCCCACCTCAAGCCCCACCGCCACCTCGTCAACCACCCATATTTCGAAAAAAATTTGGGGCTAAGGTGGTCGAACGTCCGCCAGACATTCGACCCATGGCCCGAATGTCTACTGGACGTTCGGGCCAAGGGGTCGAACGTCTGGGCGGGAAGTTCGACTTATGGCCCGAACGTCCGTGCCGACGTTCGGGCCATGGGTCGAACTTCCCCGCCCAGACGTTCGCCCTTAAAAAAGTTCAAAATTTTTTTAGTTAAGGGTGGAACGCTCGGTCTCGGGACGTTGACCCATGGCCCGAACGTCCGGCTCGGACGTTGGGCCATGGATCGAACTTCTCGTCGACGTTCGACCCATGGCCCGAACGTCCAGGGCAGACGTTCGGGCCATGGGTCGAACTTCCGGCCGACGCTTCGACCCTTAGCCCCAATTAAAATCATTTTTTTTACGGGGTGGATGGTGGCAAGTGGTGGCGAGTGGTGGAAAAAAGAGAAGGGTAAAATAGTAAATTCAAAGTGAGACCGGGGCGATTTTAAGTAATTTTGGGGGAATGTTTAACAAACCCCTTACTTTTACTGAAACTAGGGGTTACTTTTACATTTATCATAGGGTTACTTTACACTTATGCAGGGATTACTTTTCTTGAATCTATGATTTTTTTTTCTAATGCTAAGGTGTTACTCTTAGTGAAACTAGGGGTTACTTTTACTGAAACTAGAGGTTACATTTTCAAATGCTAAGGGTTACTTTTTTGTAATGTTGAGGGGTTACTTTTTACTGAAAGTATGGGTTACTTTTTGTGATTATAAGGGGTTACTTTATACAAAGACCAAAACAATTCTCAATTCTCCCTCCCCTCTCTTTGATCAAACCATGGAACCACCTCCTCCTCCTCCTCCCCATCACCACCACACCACCACCACAACCACAACCACCGACTCAAACAACCAACCTCCATCACTCCTCTCAACTCCTCCATCAAACTGCTGCAAATGCGGTGCCCTCACGTCCATAACCCCACCATCACCCGACGCTTCTCACTTCGTCGATAGGAGAGAAGAAAATTTGAAGATAGGCGAGAGATGAAGAAGAATGTGAGGGAGAGAGAAAAAGGTCGTGAATCGCGGATGAGTCGCGAAAGAAGAATGTGAGGAAGACGATGATGAATCGCGGTCGTGAATCTTGTCGGAGATCTTCTCCATCAACGACGACGACTCGTGGTGCTCCTCTGCGTGGTCCAACATCGCAGCTTTAATGGCGGAAGAAGCTGAGGAGAGAGAAAATGGAAAATGGAGAGATAGAACTCGCTCTCCTTGCATTAACCTCCGCCAGAAACTCATCATCCGGCGATGACGTCAGTGATGGGAACAACACCAACAACAACACGAGAATGAGTTTGAGGAGTTTGAGGAGGATTGGAGGAGGAGCTGGAGGTCGGAAGGGTGCTCGGTGGGTGGGGCGATGGAAAGAAGCGAAGAGTGAGGAAGGAAGATGGATGTGCCGAAAGAAGCGAAGAGTGAGGAAGGAGGATGGAGCGACGAGCGTGGTCGCACGCTTTAGCTTCGGTGTGGCCTGTGTTACCAAAAACGGACTGATATAGAAAAGATACCTCAAAACTTGGGATCAATAAAAAAATAAAGCTAACTTTAAATTAATATGGAAAGACATATCAAATTTGTAATTTACGATGTCATTTTCTCCTCTTTTGTGGGTGAGAGTTGTGAGACCATATTTCGGTAAACCTTGACCTTTTCTTTAATACTTCCTCCATCCTTTTTTACTTGCTACATTGTCTATAAATGAATGTTTTTTAGACTTGCTACATTTCTTTATTTGCTAATCATGACCCACCAAAAAGTACCAACATTCCCCTTTTTTGTCATCTTCCTACCTTTAACTCTCAAATATTTGACATTTTCCTACCTTTAATGTTTTTCTTATTTCGAAATCATACATTGATTACAAGAGCACTTTATATTTTATTATGATTTATCCATTTCTCTCTTATCACACGTGTCACTCTTTTTATCTACTTCTCCTCTTCACATGTCATCTTTTAAAAAACGTGGTAACCTTATGTCCCTGGGGATCTGGCTCTTTCCGCTTATACTTTCCCTACACAGTTTAGGAATAAAGAAGTAGTCTAGCCTTTAAGGCTAAAGGCTTCAGAACAATCCCAAGTGAGCTCAAGAAGTCTCGCCAGAAAGTTTAGCAAAGATGTCCCAGCTGAATCCGTTAAGGCAATAAAGGTAAAGAGAGAAGGTGAACTCGCAATAGTAGTAGCTGGTGTCTTTGCATTCTTGGCTTAAGCAGGAGAAGAAGGATTGGCCTCTCTAGTTGATTACTTTCATTAAGTCTTTGTTGAAGAATCTGGTTTGGCAATTGCAGCTTCCATCAGAATCCCTCGGTCTAGGGTTGTTATGTTAGCTATATTTCCCGCTATTTGGTGAGAAAGAACCTATTTTAAGGTGTTTGCAGTTTCAGTAGGACCCTAGACAGCCTTTTGTGGCTTATGTGAGAGAAAAAGAATCCCTTTAATAGGTTGTTCGGCTTTAAGATAAGACTCATAGCGTCGTTGCCTAAACCTTTCGTATTGTATTCTCCAGCGCAAAATAGTAACAAGAGATTGAGTCATGAGCAGCTAAGAGGCTCCACCTATTTTGGATCAAATCCTGCAGCACCCGTATTAGCAACAGTTTGGCCTAATGGCCTCTATCTGGTGAAGCAATGCCTGCGTTTATGAGTAGGTGTCTAGTTGTCAAGTAAGCCAAGAGGCTAGATCTCGTAATGAGAGTCAGTGCTTGTTTCTTGATAGATGCATCATATGGACACTTGTGAATGCACAACTTCGACTATTAATATTTCTAATTATATATTATTGAAAAAATATAGTAAAAACAATTACTATTTGAGCATATACATTGAGATTTACCAATAATAATTATAATAATGACATTTATTCTTACATATTAGTAATTAAATATGATTAAAGTTAGTTTCTGAACAATATAAAACATCGACACGATGCATCTGTTACAAAACGAAGGAAAAAGTTCATATAATCATGCGGTACTAAAATCATACGATTCATAGATCTAAATTAAACCGAACCTTTTTAACAATTTTCAATCTTTCCTTTTCGGGTTGTTTGGATGTTTTTTCTCAAATTATACTTGGTCGTTTGTCAGCAATTTATGTTGTAACTTGTAAGTGCCTTGAATGTTGAGAGAAGAAGAAGAGAGTCAAAGTCAGATTATACAGGCATAAAGGACCCCGGGCAGGCTGCCAAGACTAAAACCTCGTGATTTGCCTCTGTCAGATGGGCCTGGACAAGCTTTAGAAGAGATTCAAACCCAATTTGTTTTGGGTTCATGAGTTTCGCTATTAGCTTTTGGTGTTCATGTAGAAGTGTCTTTAAACCTTTAAGATCTATAAGATTCATTTTTAGCACACAAAAGAACTCTCTTTCTCTCTTTCTTTCTAATCCTTCCTCCATTGTAATCTCATTCCACCATTAATATTGAAAAACTCCAAGATCATAGGTCGAATGTAGGTCACATTGGAAAAAACGACGGCTATATATATTACCGCTTATGGATTAACTTGCAAACTCATAACTTTGACCATTGAAATATTTAAATATCAATAAGTAAAAAAATTACAAAAAGTTAATATTTACAAGTATATGTTAAAACAAATGTAACAAGAACCTACTGACTATGATTTTACTTATGTATAAATCACAAATAAAGTGAAGTATGTAAATAGTGCCAAAGTATAAAGAGTACAAATTATAAAGAAACAAAGGGGTATTTACCATGAAGAGAATCAAGTAGCAATGTAGCATACAGTATTGCTAGTTGTGGAATGTGGATACGTATTGAATTATGTAGTAACGGACTAGAGTGTTCTTGGTTACGCTTTATCTTCCACATTACACTTTGATATGTTAGGATTTAAGAGTTTCCCTCAAAAGAAGGGTATTTTTTTTCTTACCATTATGTAAACATATACTTTCTTTTAATTATTCGACAATTTTTTTAACCAACAATTCTACTTTGAGACAAGTACTTAAACAGTTACCATTTAACACCTACTACAATAACAACAATGCTACTACTCTAACCGAGCAAAAACTTTGTTTGGTTAAAGTACACATAAGTGGGTAGGAAAATACATAAACAAAAAAAAATGGGCTTTTCTACATTATGCCCTCGTGTTTTTTCATTTTCTACGTTGTACCCCATGTTTCTGGGATTTCTACACTGTGCCCTTCAACTTTCATTTTTTAATTCAAAATGCCATTAATGAGCTGTTATTAATTACGGACGTTAGTTTTTGCATTAAATGCGTTACCTACCATTTGGTTTTAACATTTTTTCCTTCTTCCTCCTTTTCTCTCTCCTCCCTCCCTTGTTGGCTGCTGCACCTCTACCTCTCCCTCACCTACCGTCCCCTCCCCTCCCCTGCCACCATTCTACTTCGTTCTCCCTCTACTGGTCATTGAACTTCCTCTACTCCTCCTTTGCTTTCTGTCCCTAAATCAAAAACTCAAACCTCAAAATTTTAACCCTAAAATTGCACAATTTTGAAGTACCCAAAATTTGGCAGAAATCGCACTTGAAATACGCCGACATCTCTCTCTCGATCACCAAAAAACTGAAACCTTTCCGAAGTGATATATGGGCAAAAGGTCTCATCTTTGCGTAGTGGTATCCTGGGCAAACACACCGCAACTGGGGGAATTCTACAACCAAATTTGGGGGTGAAGTTAATTCTACAAACCATAATAGTACAAATTACAATATGAAATACATCTCCATTAAAACTCACTGTATGCTTTAAATTTCAGCCAAAGTTAGAACATTTAACCTGCTTCGAGGGATGAACACAACATTTACGATTCACCATTTCGAGCTTGAAAACGAAGGATAAAGCCTAGATCCTTCCTCGGGTTCCCGTTTCGCCCAACCATAGCTACCAAAATGCGAATTCACATAGAAGAGGAAGTTTTACATAATAGGGGAATTTTGGAAGAGAAGAATTAATTTCATTAATGGAACAAATTAACGTTCACTTAACAAAGAATGGCATTTTGAATTAAAAAATGAGAGTTGAAGGGCACAAAGGTGTAGAAATCCCGAATCATGGGGTACAAACGTAGAAAATGAAAAAACACGAGGGCATAATGTAGAAAACCCAAAAAAATTAAGTTGAATACTAGTAGAGTGGAGCAAGAAGACTTGAGTGGAGCAAGAAGACTTGACTAAAGTCTTCTCTTTAATATGAAGCTTAGATGTTCCTCCCTCTCCCAAAGTGTAGATCCATAACTATATTCATTATTTCTATCAGTTCACCGACCACTTTTTTTCTCGGATTTTTCCTCATGAAGTTGCTAGGTACGTTGCTTCTACGTTTCAAAGACCTAGCATTAGACAATATCTATAGATTTGATCTCATTCGATACTAAACAAAAAATTATAAGTGCCGTAACACTAACCTTGTTTTCCTGTGTTAGCCAATCATGGAAAAAAAAAAGGAGCACCTGGAGCCGAATGATGCCGGCCGTAGCCGAGACAACCTTGAGTTCTCATTGAAAATGCTTCTTCCGATCGATACTTTTGTTTCGTATTTTTCAGGTATGATTATTGTTCCATTTGAGTACTGTAGATATGCGCATTTTCATCGAAGTGCTGCTCCCTCCTTTTGCTAATTGTATCATTCTGATTCACATCTGCTAACACATAACTTCAAACAAGTTTTGCAAGAAGCCAAGATGGACCATAGAAGGTGAAGCATATGCAATGGATGGTGTGTATTGAACTTCACCAACGGTAGGGGATTTAGCTATGTAACGTTACTACCCAAAGAACGGCAGACAAATAGAGGGAAGCCCGACAAAATTTGATACAAAGTACTTCCTCTACTCAATTCTAAAGACACAACATCACACATACAAAAATGGCATCCACTTTTGTATGTGTGTTCGCAGCGCACGCACGCACCCACCCACACACCCACACCCACACCCACACCCACACACACACACAAACAAACACACATACACGCGCGCGCGCACACACACACAAACAAACACAAACACAAACACGCGCGCACACACACACACTCTCAAACCGATTTCCCCACAAGATGATAGGATCTTTATATCGGAATTGAACAAGCCATGGAATAGTGCTAAGGAGGCATTTCCTAGAGATAAGTAGTGCATCCTTGAGTTAGGATAAGATTAGATTCTACAAACAAGATCTATAGACTAGACGAGGTTAGTGCCATTTTGGTTGTTCATAAGGAAGTCATTACGACAGAGTTTGCAGAAGCTTCATGGGAAACTAATATATTTCACATAAAAGATACAAGATACCCATGAGCTCTATCGGAGCTGGGAAGACTAATTTTATGATGTACCTCTATCATGAAATTTACCAAGGACAAAATCAGAAGGGCTTCGAAGTGGTGTTTAGGACCACGAAATCTGAAATAAGGCAGTCTGATCGTAGCAACTATAACAAGGTGCCACAGAAGCATATTGTTTATGCCAAAAATCGCACAAGGGATGATTATTGGTTGGGACGTCGATAACTAGATTAAAGCAAGAGAAACAAAGGACGAAATTCAAATGACAAAAATAAAGAAAAGGAAGACAAGAAATGGTGACGCGGAAAACCCAATGAAGATGGGTAAAAACCGCGGGTGACTTGCATGTCCACCAATCCACTAAGATGCCGGCGTTAAAGCCACGTTGAATACATGGACATTGGATGTTTACACGATGCTAATCATTGATAATCTAAAGTATTTGACTAAGGGAAGAGTTATACAAGAGTATCTTTGAGAAAACATAATTACTTTTTATGACCGTGGAGTGAAAAGTAATTGAGTGAGGATGGCCTTTGATGATGTATTTTTTCTAGGTTGTCTCCTCTGAATCGCCCTTGAATAATGCTGATGTGTTCTCCTTTTATAGCTCTTTAGGCGGTTGTGAGTGGTTGACCAAAGAGACATGTGCCTCCTACAATGGAGGACATAGTGGTTGTACTTATGGCTTAGTCTTCTTGTTGTTTGTGGACTCCTCCAAGTAATGTATATTGCTTTGACACGTTCTAGGGCGCAGTAAGTGCTTCCTTGATTATAGAACGGTTGCAACAACTTCGTTTGGTCTATTGCTCCTTCTCGCTGGCCGATCGCATCCGTCCGCGCTTGGCCAAGACGTCTTCTTTGGCGTCACATAGAGTATAAATCGCTTATAATCGTCCTTGATTGGCTCTTGATTCTCTCCAACTATTTTCACCTTGGTTGCCAAGTAATCCTTTATCCCATGTGTCATTTGAATAGTCAAGTGTGTGGAAATTAGGATCCCACAAACATAGGAACAACTTTTGGCTCTCTTTTGATGTTGGTAACCGCCTCCTACTATTTAGGGATTTCTTCTGAGTTGGTTACGTTGTTGCGCGTCGACTACGGCTTTCGGGCGTCGCGACAATACTCACCTTGCGTCGCGTCGATACTCACCTTGCGTCGCGACGTCACTTTCTTGTCGTTGCGACGTCACTTTCTTGTCGCCACGACGTTTATGATCCGTCGCTCGGACGTCGCTCGTCTCTTGTCCAAGCGCCATTCGCCCGTCGCCCAAGCCGCCATTCGTCCGTCGCCCGCAATGCACTCAACCGCCGCCCGACGGAATCAACCGTCATCCAGGACGTCATTCATTCGTTGTCCGGACGGACTCAACCGTCTTTCCAGGTGTCATTACGTTACTAATCTATTGTCTAGATGTTGTTCATCCGACGTCAATGTCATGCGTATTTTGACCATACCATTAGCCCCCATTTTCCTAATTGAAGCATGCCGAAGATTAGGAAAATAGCCTTTGCCCTTTGAACGTCATGTCTATTGTTCTTTCGCATCATTGACTATCGAGGCATGATTGTCGGTGGTGACTTTTGTCATCGTACGTTGCTTGGCGACATGGCCAATAAAAGACTCTTAGAATGAATACATAGAGTGAAGTTAAATTATATGTCGATAACATATCATGGGGGGAAATTTTGGCGACATGGCCACTTAAGATGTCGTAGAAATAATTCTGGTGACATGGCCACTTACGATGTCGTAGAAAGAATTTTGGCGACATGGCCACTTACGATGTCGTAGAAAGAATTCCCGCGGAATGGCCACTTACGATGTCGTAGAAAGAATTCGCGACATGGCCACTTAAGACGATGTCGTAGAAAGAATTCGGGGGACATGTCCACTTAAGACGATGTCGAAGAAAGAATTCCGGCGACATGGCCACTTAAGACGATGTCGTAGAAAGACTTATGTCGACATGGCCATCTAAATTGTTGTGGGACGAAGTCTGGCGATGAAACCGCTCAAGATCTCAAAGCATGAGATTCCCAGCGTCAAATCCTACCCAATATCTTAGTATAACAATAGTCATTCTTTTGTAATCATTAAGTTGCTTTTCAAGTCGCCTTATATGTGTAACCTTGTTGTGTCATGATGCAGATGTTATGTCATAGTTTATACGTCATTAAAAAGCATGTATGCATGTCGTCATACGTATCGACGCTTAGTGTGTTTGAACATATGCATGCATTAGCTCAAGATGAATAGCTTAAATGAAATAATTATAGGTGCATCTGTTGATATACAGTGTTAAACTCAAAGGTCTTACTGGGTGCTTTAGTGAATTTAGGCATAAATACAGTTCCATGCCAATATTCCATCATAGCAAACCATGTCATTTAGTGTCACTTAGCTAATGCATTATCCATTGTTACGAAACTTAATTTACATTGAAACACAAATGTCATGACATATAGAAATTTCATCATTGAAATATATATTGTGTGTCTAAATGCGCCCATGTATGTCTATGTGTGTCGTTTAAGCGTCGTGTGTAAATACTACGTGTGGTGTGAACATGTGTATATTTTTACCTCACGATGTAATGTTTGAACTTTAATAAATGAAGTGATCATCAGTCGGTCTGCCGATATTAGGCGTTAAACTGTATGTGCTTAGTAGATGCATGTGAGACAAAAAATGAGTACCTTTGTTATGTCGTCATAGCAAGTAGATCATGTGAACTAATGTCATGTGATGCTATTGACTCGATGCATGTTCCATGCCTTGGAAACTCGTGTAATCCACGTTTGTGACATCATGGTTGGTCCTTATGTCAAGCTGGTGCTCAGAGATTATCATCGCATCCTCTAGTGGTAGACGTTGTATCATGTATAGATACGTGTCGCGTCGTCTTTTGGCTAGCGTCGCGTCGTGCGGATGTAGGCGTCGCGGCCGTCTTTTGACGGGCGTCGTCTCGATCATCGGGTGACAAGTGTCATGTCGTTTGGAGATAAGTGTAACGTCGTTCGGAGACAAGCGTCACGTCGCTCCGGAGACAAGTGTCACGTCGTATGGGGACAAGTGTCACGTTGTCATCGTGTCGTCGGTCACTAATTCTGCGAAAGAAAGGATACACCAACGAATGTTCTTGTGGTAACCAAGTTAGTAGTGCTTGTAAGGACCAATATAAATATATGTAATAAATCGAAACGTAATAAAGCGTTCAAATGTTCGCAATAAGTAATTCATAAGGAGTCAATGATAAGAGTAAAAAATTGCGTAAATAGATTAGGAATTGTTTAACCGTCAGTCATGAGTTTTAGCAACGTCGTGATCGGTCATGGTACACCAATGATTTGTTTTCGTCGTAGCGATTCAGCTGTTGAGTCTACGTTGTCGTCCCCTAAGACTTGTAATATTTAAGATTCTATGTCATCTACCATAATATAATATATGGTCTCGTTTGCCTTTAACATACTCGTTGTCTGCTGCTCTTGACGTTGACGACGAACACTGGTTTTAGTGATGAATGCCTTATATAATGTCAAACAAATGATGTTTGGCGTTTGAAGTCAATGGACAAGAATACTTCTCAAGAATCAGAATTTTGTCAATGTCATTGCTACACGATTGACTCCGTAAAACTAGTTGTAAACGCAATCTCTCTTTGGAGGTGTAAGTAAAAAGTACTTTCATAAGTATGACAAAAATATGTGTATTATAAACAAGGGATAGTCAAAACGTCGAAACATATGTAAGAGATGATGAGAATCATAAAGGTATAAGTAATGAGACAAAAATTGCAAGGAATAAAGTGAAACGTAGAAAATCAACAATCAAGGAGGAACGAAAGTACTATAAGATTGAGTGACTTTACGATCGAGTACTCGTTGATGATGTTTTGATATCTCGCATGGATCAACACGATGCTAAGTGTGGGTGTCGGTCCATTCGTCAATTTATTCTTGTCATCACTATCGTGACCGTAGCGTCGTTGTCATTAAACTTGTCATCATTGTGTCAAACGATTTTCAATCTACATTTTGATGTTAGCTTTGAATGTCTTATCGTTGATTAGCAATCTTGGTGAAAGAATTGAGTCCCGCAATCGACGTTAGTTCAAGCAAAAAGTAGTAACCTCTTTGTCACTTTTCAACACGTAAGAGTTGTCAATGGGGTAATAAAACAAAACAATAGTAAATGATAGTGTAATTACGTTATGGTTAAGTGTGACCTGATACTTTACGTAATAAGTCTTCATCACAATCATCTAAACCATAGCATAGAAAACAAAGTTTTGAAAGAGTTTTGTAGCACACCTATGTGGCATCGACAATGATTACAAGTTGCAACTTACTCGACGACGTTAATGGTCAAAGACATTCGAATGTCAAATTTTGTCATGTCGGTATCAACCCCCAATGTGATCTTTGCTTGATTTTTTGGATGTCTTTCATGTCATGATGACACCGAAAGTTTCTAGCGTCTTTACCTCGCTTAAGATCTCGAGACTTCTTTGAGTGACAAACCGTAATCCTAGTCGACGTCGAGCCCCTATGACACATATGTCGTTGACTAATATTATACCTGTACTCTAATTCTATAAGCATAATTGTTAATCACTTTTGAAGTTATGACAAAAATATGATAAGTTATAATCTAAAAGTCGCAACAATCAAATAATACTATCATGTCCCCCCGTGGTGACTTTAGGACAAAACAAAGGTCTTCACACATGGAACTTAGTTTTGACTGAAGTTAGCCACAAAATTAGATGACGCTTGTGACTTTAGAATTGTTCTTGGACTCGTAAATCGATAGTGTAGAACCTCGACACTATAATCTATTCTCCATTTGTCCCGACAAACTTACGTTATCTCAAACAAATAGATTGATGTAGTTAGTCATGTCCGAATCCGAAACATATTAAATTGATACCATGATGTTAAATTGTAGTTTACCAAAGTAAATGTAAGTAATTTTAAAGAGAATTACCTTTTACTTGTCACGCCAAGTAAAAAGAACTTACTAATGTGTCGCATGGGTGACGGTTCGTGATGAGGAGACGTCTTTGGTTAAAGACTCGTCACTAAGATGACGCCACCGTTGGGTCGACGTTGGGACTCGTTTGTCGCGACGACTTCATTTGTCCGTATGAACTTTTTGGGGCGCGACCGACTTATTGATCTGTCACGACGACCTTCTTCATTCCGACGCGACGACAAGACGACTTTCTTCATTTGGTCGCGACGATCTTCTTAGTCGCGACAAGCTTTTGATTGTCACAACGACTTTGAATTTTCGAATAAGTCATTAACATATACTTACATCACGGTAAATGCGTGCTTGGTTGGGTCACGATGTTAGGATCAATACCGTTGCATCTCCACGAGAAAAAGCAAGACAAATAAAAATTAACAAATAAAACTTTGTTACCTATTTCATCGTGAAGTTGGGAAGTCAACGATAAATAAGGTATTTGCGTCATCACGCTCAACATCTCGCACTGGATCGACTTCACCAATGTGACTGGATCCTCAACCTCATGACTGAGTCGGCTCATGCTTGAACTTCGGCCACACTATGACGACACTTTGTGCTTTGATTTTACCGAATTTTCGGATGTCAATCGGCTACGGACGTCAAGACATATTCTAACGTCGCCATGCACACCGTCGTGACGCAAAGAAGATGACGAATCACCACTTCGATACCGACGCTTCAAATAAAGCTATATGACACATAGACGAGGACTTTGTGTTTTGAAAGGATTTTTTGTGGATATGCGCCTAAAGGGAAAATCTAGTCATCGGTCCCACGGTGGGCGCCAAATTGTTTATGCCAAAAATCGCACAAGTGGACGATTATTGGTTGGGACGTCGATAACTAGATTAAAGCAAGAGAAACAAAGGACGAAACTCAAATGACAAAAATAAAGAAAAGGAAGACAAGAAATGGTGACGCGGAAAACCCAATGAAGATGGCTAAAAACCACGGGTGGCTTGCATGTCCACCAATCCACTATGATGCTACGTTAAAGCCACGTTGAATACATGGACATTGGATGTTTACACGATGCTAATCATCGATAATCTAAAGTATTTGACTAAGGAAAGAGTTATACAAGAGTATCTTTGAGAAAACATAATTACTTTTTATGATCGTGGAGTGAAAAGTAATCGAGTGAGATGGCCTTTGATGATGTATTTTTTCTAGGTTGTCTCCTCTGAATCGCCCTTGAATAATGCCGATGTGTTCTCCTTTATAGCTCTTTAGGCGGTTGGGAGTGGTTGACCAAAGAGACATGTGCCTCCTCTACAATGTAGGACATAGTGGTTGTACTTATGGCTTAGTCTTCTTGTTGTTCAGGGACTCCTCCAAGTAATGTATATTGCTTTGACACGTTCTAAGGGCAGTGGTGCTTCCTTGATTATAGAACGGTCGCAACAACTTCGTTGGTCTATTGCTCCTTCTCGTCGGCCGACCGCATCCGTCGCGCTCTGGCCGCATCTTGCGGCGTCACATAAAGTATAAATCGCTTATAATTGTCCTTGATTGGCTCCTTGATTCTCTCCAACTATTTTAACCTTGGTCACCAAGTAATCCTTTATCCCACGTGTCATTTGAATAGTCAAGTGAGTGGAAATTAGGATCCCACAAACATAGGAACAACTTTTGGCTCTCTTTTGATGTTGGTAACCGCCTCCTAGTATTTAGGGATTTCTTCGAGTTGGTTATGTTGTTGGGCGTCGACCGCGGCTTTCAAGGCCGCGACAATACTCACCCTTGCGTCGCGTCGATACTCACCTTGCGTCGCGACGTCACTTTCTTGTCGCTGCGACGTCACTTTCTTGTCCGTCACGACGTTTATGATCCGTCATTCGGACGTCGCCGTCTCTTGTCCAGCGTCATTCGCCCGTCGCCCAACCGGTCATTCGTCCGTCGGCCCGAGACAGACTCAATCGCTCGTCCTAGACGGAATCAACCTTATCCGGACGTCTTTCATTCGTTGTCTAGACGGACTCAATTGTCTTTCCAGGTGTCATTACGTTACTAATCAATTGTCTAGATGTTGTTCATTTGACGTCATGTCATGCAGATTTTGACCATAACACATATCAGCATGGGAACCATCGGCAACATCTGTCAACAGAAGATGCGGCCAACATCATTTAACTAGCAAAATACAAATGTGTAAAATTTTCTCACTTCTGTCAATACTGTGTACATCTTTTTGAGCTTATCCCCTTAAACTTTATGAACTTATGTGTTCAAAGTATTATGGAACACTTAATAAGTGCATAAAGTTTTAGGAGATCAGTAAAAAGCTAACCTTTCTCTCTTTTTCTTTTTTTTCTTCTTTCACTTTTCTTTTTCTCACCTTTCTTTTTCCTTTCTTTTTTTCTTAAACCTCTATCAAAACTGAGTGTATAGAAATAAAATATATAAAAAGGTAGCATCATTTAATTCTAAATGATAAGAAGTTAGTGGTGAAAACTTCAGGATTAAGGTTAATCACAACCCACAAGATACATTTTCGAAGAACCAACATGATAAGCGTACAGGCAAGATACAGGGGAGAAAACTGCTAAGTTACCTACTAGATCCACTCCCCTAATTATACACACCTATTCTAGAAGGCGAGGGAAACTCACTAAGGGCACAGGAGTCATTACCACACACTGGACAGCTGGCGCTATTGGAGAGGACTAGAGGAATTATTCCCTGACTCTAGCTATAACAGAATCTGTTAGGAAAGATTATGAGGTGGCAGTGCTTAGATATTTTGTATGGATGTGTATATAAATAGGAGCTGAGCTCACAGCAAATGTTATCCAGAAATTAAGTGAGAAAATTATGTATTGGGAGAGACCTTGCCTCTCGAATGCAAGGGTTGTATCTGAGAGTTCTCTTAATACAATCTATCCTTAGTGCTAATTTGCTGCTTGTTCTTGCCTAATTGTTTGCCTAATAATCTGGGTCTTAGCAATTGTGGTATCACAACAGTAGGTCCTGACCGAAAACAATGGTGGTGCCGTCGAACACCCGACGTATCGAGCAACTCGAACAAGGTATCGCTGACCTGCGAGCTTCCTTGTCTACTGAAGTCGTGTCGGCAGTGGGAGAAGTTGTAGAAACCTTGCAGGAGACTTTGGCGACACAGATCGCCACCAGCCTGGAGAAAGCTACCCAAAAGGTCGGTGAGGAGGTAGCGAATATCCACGAAAAGGATGGTGGAAGAAGGGTCGAAGGCGGTAGAGGCGGAGGATCTATTGGAGAGAGGGAAAACAGAGAAGGAGGTGGTGGAAATGATAATGATGATGAAGGCGGAGATGGCTATGGCGGTGGTTTCCGAGGAGGTGGTAACTGGCGAGCCAAGAAACTAGATCTACCCGTCTTCTCCGGCGTCAATCCCGACGGGTGGATCATAAGGGCTGAACGATTTTTTCAATTTTACCGGTTGACTGAGGAGGAGAAAATCGAGGCTACTGTGGTCTCGTTGGATGGCGATGCCTTGTTATGGTATCAATGGGAGAATCGCAGAAGGCCGATTTTCCGATGGTCGGAGATGAAGTGGATGCCTGCCCGGCGATTTCACGAGATAGCACCGGATCACTGCACGGGGCGGTGGCCGAGTCATGAACAGGAAGGGGGGGTGGAATAGGGAGAAGGTTCATAGAGCTTTGGCCCCACTAGAAGGAATTCCGAGTCCATAGCCTGTAGCCCAATTTGTGAGCAAACTAAAGGATGAAATTAAAAATGAAGTGAGAATTATGGGGCCCAGATCCTTAGACCATGCCATGGAGTCGAAGACAAAATTGTGGAAAAGTTAAACCACCTGGGTCTAAAAAAAAATGGGAATCTAAGGCATGCCCATTTTCTTCCATTAACTCAACCACCTATTCTACCAAACCCACTTACTCATACCACCCCCACTTTCTTCCATACCACTGTACCCTCAAATTAATACCCTAGCCCAATCACATTAATCTAGTGCCACCATTAATTCACCCAACAACTACACCTCCCAAAATAAACCCAAATACTCCCTACCAATCGCCAAACCCTTTGGAGAGATAAGAAGACTTAGCGAGAAAGAACTCCGGACAAGTGTGAGAATGAGTTATGTTTTCGTTGTGATGATAAATGGGTTGTGGGCCACCGCGTAAAAAGAAAGAGCTAGGTATTTTGTCGGGCCACGAGGAAGATGATGTAGAGTATGGGTAACTTGCTGAAAATTCTCATGAGAGTCCTCCTATTAGCCCACATTATGAGCCTACCCCACCTCGAGATTTCTTTGAATTCGCTTATGGGTATTTCCACCCAAGAACAATGAAAATGGAGGGATCCATTCATGGGCACAAGTGGCTGTGATGGTGGATCCGGGGCCACCCACAATTTCATCTCTCTTGATACCATAGGCGCTTACAAATTCCCATCTCCTCATCTCGCCCTTTGGGGTGTCCTTGGGTACCGGTGCAGAGGCCCATGGAAGAGGCGAGTGTAAGGAAGTACCCTTAAGCATCCAAGGCATATTGGTGGTGGAAGATTACTTACCCTCGCCCTTGGGTAATTCGACATCATATCGGGAATACAAAGGGTCTTGAGAAATTGGCACACAATGCCGACCAATTGGAAGACACAGACACTTCAATACAAGGATGGCAATACACCATCACTTTGCATGGCAATCCTACTTTGAGCGGATCCGGGGTGTCATTAAAAGCCATGTTTCGAACCTCAAGAAGGAAGGCGGGAGGGTATTTAGTGGAATTCAACCATTTGGCACCTACAACAACCGAGCCCCGGGAGTTTGGAGATGTTCCCGAGTGCCATAAACATGCCCATTATTGTCCGTCTACAACTGTGTATTTAACATGCCACTTGGTCTACCCCCAAATAGAGGACATGAACATGCTATTAACCCGAAACATGGCACCGATCCTGTAAGTGTTAGACCATATAAATATCCTCAATCACAAAAAGATGAGATTGAGCAACTCATACATGATATGCTAGTCGGCAGGCATCATTCAACCTCCCATAGTGCTTTTTCTAGCCTCGTTTTACTTGTGAAAAAGAAAGATGGCTCTTGAGGTTCTTCGGTTGATTATAGAGCTCTTAACAATGTGACCGCTCTCGATAAATACCCCCATTCCTATCATTGATGAATTACTTGATGAGTTACATGGGTCTTGTATTTTTTCAAAATTAGACTTAAAATCGGGGTATCATCAAATCAAAATGAAGCCTAGTGATGTTCATAAAACCGCTTTTAGAACTCATGAGGGACATTATGAATTTTTAGTGATGCCATTTGGGCTCACTAATGCCCCCGCAACTTTTCAAGCCCTTATGAATGAGGTCTTTAAGCCCTATTTGAGGAAGTTTGTGTTGGTCTTCTTTGATGACATCTTAGTCTATAGTGCAAGTATGGAGCAACATGTGCAACATTTGAATGTTGTTTTGGGATTGCTAGTCGCTAATCACCTCTTTGCCAACTTAAAAAGTGTGAATTTGGCAAAGGAGAGGTGGCATATTTGGGGTCACATAATATCCAAGAAAGGGTGGCCATGGATCCTTCCAAGGTCCAAGTAATGTTGAATTGCCCATCCCTTCTACCTCGAGAGACCTTAGAGAGTTTTTGGGTCTCACATGTTACTACCGAATATTTGTACAAGGATATGCTTCCATCGCACGAGCCCACTCACCGACGCTGATGAAAGATTCTTATGGTTGGTCCTCTGCAAGAACAAATAGGCATTTGACAGTTGAAGAAAGCCCTCACCGTATCCCATGTATTACAGTTGCCCAATTTCAGCTTACCTTTGTCATTGAAGCCGATGCCTCACGCGCTTGGATTAGGGACAGTCTTTGCCCAACAAGGCCATCCTATTGCTTATTTTAGCAAAACATTGGGTGAAAGGGCTAGGGCCAAGTCTATCTATGAGAAAGAGCTCATGGATGTGGTTCTTTCAAGCAAAAGTGGAAGCACTTCTACTTGGAAGGCATTTTACTATACATTCCCGACCAGCAAAGTCTCCGACACTTGCTTAACCGTAGAGGAGATTGGACACCGCCTACCAAAAATGGGTCTGAAATTACTTGGATTTGATTTTGACATCAAATACAAACCCCGGCAACCACAACAAGGTAGCTGATGCTCTTTCTAGGAAGCAACCCCCTGATATGGAATGCAATGCTCTCATTTCTTCCCATTCACCTCACCTTGAGTTGGTCACTCAAGCCATTCACCAAGCTCCTGACTTACAGCAACTAAAAGAGGAGGTTGCTGCCGGTAGATCTCCCCTACCTGGGTTTACAGTAGAACATCAGTTGTTAAAGTATAAAGGGCGCATAGTCCTTCCTAGGAACTCCACATTATCTGCTACCCTACTGGAAGAATATCACTCCTCACCCATGAGAGGTCATTCTGGAGTGTTTAATACATACCAGAGGTTATCAGGTGAATGGTACTGGAGGGGTATGAAAAAAGATGTTGCTACCTTTGTGCGTAACTATCAAATTTATCAACAATACAAGACCTCCACATTAAGCCCAGCTGTCTTCTCCAACCTCTTCCTATTCCCCAACATATATGGGAGGACATCTCTATGGATTTTGTGGAAGGGCTGCCCAAGTCTCAAGGATGGGACACTATCCTAGTTGTGGTGGATAGACTCGTCCAAATATGGACATTTTATCGCCCTCAAACACCGCTTTAATGTTGGATCGATGGCCGCTGTGTTCATCAAGGAGGTAGTGAAACTTCATGGGTTTCCCTCACCATAGTTTCGATGGAGACAAGGTTTTTATGAGTCTTTTTGGAAAGAACCTGTTCGAAGCTACATGACACTCTTTTGTATAGAAGCACTTGCTTACCACCCTCACTCACGTGGCTGACCGAGGTGGTTAATAAGTCCATTGATGCCTACCTTAGATGCTTCCGTAATGGTAAGCCTAAGGGTTGGGCCACCCGGTTACCTAGGGCCGAGTATTGGTACAATACCTCAACTCATGCCTCAACTCATTACACTCCTTACAAAGTGGTTTATGGAAGGGACCCCTCCCCCATTATTTCGTTTTGAAAAAGGCAAAGACATTGTTGTCTCCTCCCCGGAAGATCGATTCTTAGGACAGATGCAATCCTAGATGATTAAAATTTCATCTACTCGAAGGCTCGGAAACAGGTAAAGCGAAGAAGACAAGAATAGAAGGGGTTCCCGCCAACTTGATGAGCTAGTCTATCTCGAAAATACAACCATACGTACATCACTCTCGCCCCGAAAAAGAATGAGAAACTTGCTCCTAGGTTTTATGGGCCTTTTCCGTAATCAAGAAGATTGGCCGTGTTGCATACAGTCTCCTTCTCCCTCCGATACTAAACTCCACCCGGCCATGTCTCTCGCTCAAAAGGCTTTCTGGGCAATGCTCGGGCCTCTCTACTCTTCCCCCTCGGCTCACTGCCGATTTAATCATGGACACACAACCCGAGGCTCTCTTGGACATCGACATCCACCTCACCACCCCCGCAACTACCGAGGTCCTTATTAAGTGGGTTAATCTACCTACTTTTGAAGCTACATGGGAGGATACCGAGTTGTTCCTTTGCTCGTTTCCTAACTTCCACCTTGAGGACAAGGTGCTTAATTGGGGAGGGTATTGCTAAGTTACCTACCGTATCCACTCCCAAATTATACACACCTATTCTAGAAGGCGAGGGAAACTCACTAAGGGCACAGGAGTCATTACCACACACCTGGACACTGGGCGCTACCGAGAGGACTCGAGGAATTATTCACGACTCTAGCTATAACGAGATCCGTTAGGAAAGATTATGAGGTGGCAGTGCTTAGATATTTTGTATGGTCAGTGTATATTAATAGGAGCCGAGCTCACAAAGAAATGTTATCCGAAATTAAGTGAGAGAAAGTCGTGTATTGGGAGAGACCTTCTCTCTCGAATGCAAGGGTTGTATCTCGAGTTCTCTTAATATAATCTATCCTTAGTGCTAATTTAGTGCTTGTTCTTGCCTAATTGTTTGCTCGATAATCTAGGTCTTAGCTAAAACATACGACACGGAAAAAAAGGTAGAAAACATACTGAAGACATAGCATTGTAGCGAAGCACCTTAAATTAACGGCTCTCGGTAATTATGACACATCACTAAACATAAGAACTATTGGGAGCATGAAAGATCATATAAGGAAATAAGACTCTTCAGGACTCAAGGATTCAAGTACCTTTATTTAGATATATGGGCAAAGTATATTCACCTCCCAACTGTTACAAAAACGGGGTAACATACAAGCGCATACGGCCAAGTTTTTAATTCATCATGGATGTCTTCTCACCACCCGTTAAACTCCTCCATCATCTAGGTATAATTATTTACTCCTGCAGTCAAGATTGGTAACACCAATCTATGGAAAGGACTTAGAGAACAATCAAGCCATCTTCTCGACACCAAGCTCCCCTAGCCTAGTTATATTAGATAATCATTATCAATCACTAGTCCTAGAAGGAGACAACCGACAACCACACGGAAAACAAAACAACGAAAAACATTCAATTGATTCCATGATCCTCTCATTTGACCTTATCGGATCCTCGATCGATGCCTAGCTCTTCGATGAAGCACTATCTCGAGTTCCTAAGTTAACCTAACCTTATGATAGAGGAAGTTATCTCACTTTGCACGTTTATTCTTGATCCCGTTCTCAGTTCAAATAGTGCGATCTCCATTCATGGGGATCATCATGCCACACATACGAGTAGCTATGTTCACAATCCTATGAGGCACTCCTCAATACATATCGCCAGCGAACGAGGAACGAACAAAGGATCAAATGGATCCTTCCCTAATGTTTGCTTCACGCATAAACAACTTGTATGCATCTTCCTTTGGAAGTCGCTTAATTTCAACTTGTTTGAAAACGATCAACAATTTATACTCTAAGCTGGAGGCTAGTAGATAATACTTGCTTGCACTTGCTCCCTTTTGCGAGGGATTTGGAATTCCAACCTGTTCCGCAGAACAATTAGCTTTGCACACCATTCTAAGAAAATAGCAAATCTACCAAGATTAGCAAGTGTTGCCCGGTAGATTTCTAGCCATTACAAACAGTGATCGAAGATCGGCAAGATCACGGTTCACGACGCGAAGAATAAAGGCATCCTGCAGATGCTTGATGGTGAACACATCGAGCAAAGAAACCCAAAAACATAATCAAACCTTTTAGCGCGCGATTGTGTAAGTGCTTCATCAAAAAGGTTTTACCAATTCCTTCCATCCCATAAATAGCAATTCTACAAAGCCCCATCACCTTCACAAGAAAACCTTAAGATAGTCAAAAGGTGCTAGAAGCAACTCGGCCAACTAACTTTTCACCCGTATATGATACCCACGACACGAGGCCTCGGGCATCGAGAGAGGCTCTTTAAGGACCTACGTTACCCTTTGTGTCATGGTCTTTCAAAGCATACACCAATTTGAAGACCTCCCATCTTGTCTTTTGCACCTAAGAGTAAGCTCCTCCATCCTCCAACTTGCCTCTAACAAGCATCGAGATTTCACCACCGGACTCGACCCTCGCTCATCCAGGACGCCTCCCTTGTTTTCTCTTCTTGCCCGTCGAGCTCCGAGTGGAAAAGGTTATACTAGAAATGTCCAAAAAGTATCTTGGCACTTAAGCATTCGGTTTCACCCCTCAAGAACTCTTTTCATCTCATCAAGACTGGGTTTACTTAAATAGGTTATAAGTCCCCAAATTCCCACAGATATCTGTACTTGATCCATAGGGGAAGATAAACCTGAAAATATTAAGCCCATTTAGATTATATCTTTCCTTAACTTACATAAATTCAAACCCTAATTCACTGCAGATAAAAACAATCACTATTTATACGAACTACCGGAAAAAACAAACAGTAAAGTAAAATCCTACAAGT
>CANSZD010003228.1:0-22500 GCA_947648045.1 Beta corolliflora | reverse complement strand
AGTTTGAGGTATCCTTGTTGCCCATAACTCGAGCATTCAAGTTGCCTGCTTGGTGCATTTTGGATGCTCTAGAATCTGATGTAATGGACAACAAATATATGGAGAGAGCAGTAAGGGACTGAATGAGAGCCAAAGCAAAGATAGTAACAAGACAAGACCGATGATACACCTTTTGTTCTCAACACCTTGAGATTTTTATTGAATCTCGTCACATTCTAATTGCGGTTCGAAGAGATAGAACTAGGCGGACACGAGTTTATGAAGAACATCGCCCTTTGGTAAGAACTTTAACTTCCCCGCTCTCCGTAATTTTTCCTAGTCTCGGCATGTATCTCAATTATACCAGTTAAATATCATACTGACTTGCTTTAGCACCCATATGTTTTTAGTACTATTTCCATTCTTAAAAAACTTGGGATGCCTCAGACGACCCCTTGTTAGTCTCAAGTAGTTCAGGTTAAGCGTACGTTACAAACATTCAGATGAAAGCAGGGGAGAACTGAAACAAGATGCCTATACTTCAGTCTGACCAATTGAATTGAAAGCAGGGGAGAACTGAAACAAGATGCCTATATTTCAATCTGACCAATTAAACTAATTCACGGTGCAACAGAGAAGTAAAGGATAAACTTGATTATATATATATACATAAATACATATTATAATGGATTTTCACAAGTAGAGCCCCCACCCATCCACTACAAAGAGAAGTTGGCAAAACCCTCATGAAGTTATATACTTTAATCCCGAATCCGTCTTCCTATATGTCAGGCTTATGAAAATCACTTCACTTACTGTGGTAAAATCATTGAACGTCAATATAAGAAGGTCCGAAGATCATGCTCTTTTTGACTCTGCTCCTCTTAATTGATTGAATGAAATCATCAGCTAGAAACAAAACCATTCATAACCGTTTCTTTCAATCATTAAACCTGGATCCTGGAAGAGGACCCTGATCAACTGCATGTTAGTCAACTTCCCTCTACACTGACCCAAATACTACTATACTCAGTTCCTTATCAACCTAATCCGACAAAATCCGGAAGGTTTCTTAGCCAGGAGCAGAAGAAGAAGGTACCATATCCATCTATAGTTTTTTTATTGTCACACAAGAGCTGATGAATCATGAGTTACACCCTCAATGGGAAGTAATTTGTTTTTCATCCCGGAGCGTCCAAATTCATATCGTGCATTTCTCCATTCACGAGGAGTGTCTATGCCACACATGTGAGTAGTTATGTTCACAATCATACGTGGCAGGAGTCCGAACACCTATCGGCAAAGTGAGTTAGATATGCCATAAAGAGAAGAAACAAATGCTTCCCCAATATTTGCTTCACGCATGAACAAGCGGTATCCTTCTTCCTTAGGAAGAGGATCAGCTTTAGCTGACTTCAAAATAATCAAGCAATCTACACTCCAAGTTAGAAATTAACTACCTTGCATTTGCTCCCTTCTGCGGGGACACAAATTCCTACACAGTCCAAAGAAAATTCAGCCCCAGGTACACCATCTAAGAAAATTGCAAAACTCCCCCAGAGACCGCAAGTGTATCAGAGTTCACTTGCCCTTACATTCAAATCATCATGATGGTGAAATCACGAGTTCACAGCCTGCAGAAACAACATCTGTACATGCTCAATAGTGAACGATCAGAGAAAGTGACCCAAAAAACATGATCAAATTTCTCGGCCCACTTCTTTACTGCATGTTGTGCGGGTGCTTCATCAAAAAGGTCTTGTAATAAAAGCTCGAGTTGATTCAAAGTACTTGAAGCAACTTCTCCAACTATCACTTGCACCGGTAAATAATAGCCACGATGTGGGCCTCGTGCATCGAGACATGGTCGAGTCAGAAGAACTCATCACCCTTCTTGTCATGGAGTTCCAAATCATCAACCAATTTGTCCACATCCCATGACTTCACACCAATCAAAAATCCCCTCCATCCTCCAACATGCCGTCCCTAACAAAAATTCAGCTTTCTTTACTAGTTCTGGGCTTCATCCATCCGGTCAATTGGTCCTTATCTAGATTTCGCTTCTTGCCTCGTTGAATCCGAGTACTATAGACATCTCCTATGTCTCGTGTCCTAGCTCTTAAATACTCAAATTTGCCCGGGAGAAGTCTCTTCCTCTCGGCGAATGTCCCCTAAATAACAAGGCCAACGGACCCACCAATCCCAAGCATGGTGATGACCTCAATTCCACAGTATTAAAGTCGTCATCTTTCTTCAAATTAGTATTATCATAATTTCGGTCCTCCTCAACATAACTCAAAGCAACCCCGCCCCCTCGAGTTGTACCTAGTTGAAGCTGTTATGAACATAGCATATAAGCATATAACATATACAAATGTTCTACATGATGTAATATTAGATGTTCGAACACAAATATTGTTGTATACAAGAGTTTACAATCTTAATAGATGATGTTAATTCCCGATTTTTCATATACAATATCTATAAATCAATATACAACAATCATCAAATTACAAGTGTCTCAAATTATAATGGCGAAAAGTTAAAAAAATAAAAAAGAGAAATTATAGACAAAGTGTGGTGAAAGAATCGAAACCTGGGATTTATGCGGCAAAGTCGACTTGTGAAATTTGAGCTTTCTACGCAATTGTTTTTCTTATTCTTCTTTCTTTGTTTGGTTTAATTTGTATTTTCATTTCCCAAATCTTGTGGTATTTATAGATTTTTATTAAAGCGTTCCTTCCTAGCAGCTTCCATTTTATTTCACGGTTACATTCACACTTCACACCATGGTCCATTGATATTCATTTCCACGGTTCCCAATGTAGTTACAACTCACAATTTTACAAAGCTCGTAGCCCACACCCCTCAAGTCTCAACTCTTAACACCAAAATCTACTCTAAATAAACCACATAAGAGACTTCTTGAACGTTTGCGCAAGTAATGTTGTGTTAAAATTAAGATACTAGTTGTGACTTATGAGAGGCGGATCGAGAAAAATTATTTAGTGCGATGGCACCGTAATTGATAAGTTTTATTTGGGTTTTATGGTCAATTTTAAAGATAATTTTCAAAATAAATTAAATTTTGAAAAGAAATTTTCATAATTTTACCAATTCAAGTGGGGTCAACTAATCAACGAGGAGGGTACTCGAAATGGTGGCGAACCTCTATTGTTCTCTCGTGACGGCGCTAGGGTTCCTCTAGGGTTGACTTGTAGAGTTGTTTCTTCCATCTATCTCGATAGAAGTGAAGAGCGATTATTGATTCGCTTTATTTATTTTTCCACGGAGTCTTTAGATTCTTACGTGGGAGTGTGTTGTGTTCTCGATTGTAGTTTAAGGAGGTACTATGGCTACAAGTGCGGAAACACGATTGAAGGGTTTGACTTTGACGGAGGAAGAAGAGAGATTGTGACATGTGATGATGAGGGAGAGTTATGTGATTGCAAGCAATTGAACTTTGTGTCTTGTAGGGGAAACTTTTGACGTTAAATCCGATTCGATCTAGAAGCTATGAGAATACGATGCGAATTGCTTGGAGATTGGGAAAGGAACATGGTTGTGCGCGAGATTGAAAACAAAATTTTTATCTTTCAATTTTCTCTATGATGATAAGTTGAAGGTATTGGAAGAAGGTCCTTGGACTTTTGATGGAGCACCATTGTTACTTGAAGGAGGTGCGAGAAGGGATCGATATACTGAGATCAAGTTTGACTCAGTCGTTTTTGGGTGAAGGCGGAGGATGTGCCATTGAACAAAGGCACAAAGGCTATGGCAATATCCATGGCATCAAGCATGGGCAAGTTTGTGGAGTATGATGAATCGGATCCAATTGGATGGAGTAAGTATATGAGATTTCGAGTGGATTTAAGCACTGAGAAACCGCCGGATGGGCATGCGAATTGGTGTGTCGGGGAGGTAAATGGATCGAAGTTATATTACGAGAGGCCGTAGGATGTTTGTTTTGCGTGTGGAGTGTTTGGCCATAACCATCGCAATGTTTGAAATATGACTCTATCACTCCTATCTCGAGAACTCCCTTATGGCACATGGTTAAAGGCTTCACCTATGAAGAGAAGAAGAGTTGATGATACGGAAAAAGCGGGAAAGAGTTTAGAATGTGTCAAGAGTTTAAAAATTTTCTTAGGGCCTCCAAAAGCAAAGGCTAAGATTGATTTTGATGTAGGGGTAAAAAATATTGGATTCGATGAAGGTGACAAGGTTAGCAAAAGAAAGTTACAGTGTATGAGAATCCAATAGGCGAGGGGGGCAATGGGGCCAAAGATATGGGAGGGAAGGGAGTGGGGTGAATAGTGAGATTTTGGAGAATTGACAGCAGGCTCTTGAAACGTGGTAGAATTGACGTATCCCATTTGGGCCGTGCATTCTAGCAACTTCATGGCGATCGGGGAGTTCGACCTCTATGTTTGATAAAACGAGATGCTATTCAATTTTCTTCCCCTCATGGGACTGATGGTGAATTGCATAACGTTTTTATGATATATCGGCGGAGATTGGTGGTGACCAATCCCACGGTCCCAATGAGTCTTTTAAGCTACAGGCTAGGGGGCTTGGCAACCAACGAGCGGTTGGGAGGATTAAAAAGTTCTTTGAGAGCGGAGAATCCCGTGGTGTTTCTTATGGAGACCAAACGAGGTCTTTGTAGAATGTTAGGCTGTGAAGAATAAGTTAAGTTTTTCTCTAAGTTTTTTTGTAGACTCAGGTGGGGCGTGCGGGGGCGTGCATTATTCTCGAATGATTGTGTGGAGATAGACATCCTTTACGCGCCCGTTACATCATATTATTGCCGCAATCAAAGGATTATTTTGTGAGGAAGAATGGACCGACTTGTTTCTATGGGATGGCCGGATAAAAGCGAAAAACACTTATCATGGAGGCCATTGCGATCCTTAAAGAATATGGTTAACCTACCATGGCTTGTGGTAGGGGATTTTAACTTGATTATTTTGGAGAATAAGATGGAGGAGTTTCGAAAAGAAGAGAAATGAATGAGTTTCGGAAGCCCCTTGATGCGTGGATTGCAAGACTGGGGGTTTAGTGGTGAGCCCTTCACATGGTGGAATAAGCAATCTGCCCATTCGTATTTTGAGCGTCTAGATCGTGGTGTTGCCCATTTGAGTTGGATGATGCGATGCCTCACATTGGGGTGGTTCCCATGCCGAGTGACAAGTCGACCACGTGCCCATTAAAGTGTCGAGTAGGTTAAAGAGTGAAGTGAAGCGGAAAAAAGAAAAACGTTCCACTTTGAGGACTGTGGACAAACATCCCACGAGTGTGAAAATGTTATTAAAGAGGCATGGAGTAAGTTATATGGGATTACATAATGCCAATGACATTATAATGAAGATTAAAGAACGTGGAGAGACTTTGCAAAGTTGGAGCCGGAGGGGAGTTCGGGAATATCACAAAAAATTCAACAAACACGCAAGAAATTGGCGGAGGGCGGATGTGAGCCTACGGTGGAGATGGTTGTGAGAGGAGGAGGGGTGTGTGAGGAGCTTGATGTTCGTTGGGGTTGGCGAAAACCATGTGGAAACAACGATCAAGAGTAGATAACTTGAAAGATGGGGCGAGTACTACCAATACTTTCATATGAAGGCCTCGGGGAGGAAAACGGGGAATATGATCGTAGAGATAGGAGAGCAAATGGAGAATGGGTAGTTGACCATGATGAGATTACTAAGGAAACAATGGAGTTCTTTGGTAGGCTATTTAGTTTAATGAATCCTCGGAATATTGAGCGGCGTTAGGAAGTGAAGAAGGGTGTCGATGAGATGAACCAAAGGTTATTGCAGCCTTTTGACTGAAGAGGTTGGTGTTAGCGTTGTTCCGGATGAAGGCCGAGTAAAGTGCTAGGGCCGACAGGATGAATACCAATTTTTCAAAAGTATTGGCACGTCATTAGGCAAGACATTGTGGATTATGTAATCTACGGTAAAAGGGAACCATCGAGATAGAGGGAAATAAATGGTATTCACATTGTTCTCATTCCAAGGTTAAAAATCCCTTTATCCGTAGGTGAATTTCGCCCGATTAGCTTATGCAATGTGGTGTATAAAATAATATCCAAGATGATTGTCAATAGGATGAAAATGTTCCTCCGGACATTATATCGTATAATCGAGTGTTTTTACTCAGGGACGACTTATAGCGATAATACTCTTGTAGCTCTATGCAGATGTTTCACTATATGAATAGTGTTTATGCGGGGAAGAAGGGTTGCATGGCGTTGAAATTAGATATGAGTAAAGCTTATGACAGTGGAGTGGAGTTTCTTAGGAAGCGTTATGGAGAAGATGGGTTTTGAAGATAGGTGGGTTCGATTGGTTTTGAGATGTGTGTCATCGGTGTCTCATTCGGTTATGATTAATGGTGTTCCATCTCCGGTTTTTTAAGCCACTGGGGGCCTCGGACAAGGGGACCCAATTTCCCAATATATGTTTATCTTGTGTCTTTGAAGTGTTTTCACATTTAATCCGGATGAAAGTAACGCGGGGGTTCATTACGAGGCATAAGAATTTGTAGAAATGCTCGAGAAGATATCTCATTTGTTATTTGCGAGATGATAGTATCATTTTACAGGTGAAGAAAGAGATGTCAATGCTCTCAAACGGGTGCTCGATAGTTATAGTATTGCCTTCGGGCAAGAAATAAATTTTTCAAAGTCGAAGTGATGGTGAGTAAGAATGTTGAGAAGGCACAAAAGAAGAGCTAGCTATGTTGTTGGAGGTGAAGTTAGTGAGTACACTTGGGCGCTATTTGGGGGTCCCAACGTGGATAGAGCGGGCCGAGGAACCGAGGCGTTTGGTTATATTAAAGAACGAGTATGGAAGAGACTTAAAGGGTGGAAAGCAACAACTCTTGTCGTTGCGGGTAGGAAGTCTTGTTGAAGGTTGTTGTCAAGCGATTCCACACCTATATCATGAGTTTGTTTCGACTCCCGAGTGGTCTATGCCAAGATATACAACGTATGATGGCCCGATTTTGGTGGGGTTGTAAAGAAGATGAGCGGAAAATTGCTTGAGGCCGCACGGACAAGCTAAGCACTTGAGTATAGGCGAAATTACAGTGCCGGGTTTCCAGAGGCTAGGAATTTAATGAGGCTTCCTTGCTAAGCAATGTTGGAGAGTCTTTGAAAAATCCGATCTATTATCATCCAAAATATTGAGAGCAAAGGTATTTTCCGTCGAAACTTCCATACTTGGGGCTCTTTGTGGGAAATGGACCAAGCTATGTATGGAGAAGCATATGGAGTAGTAAATGGGTTCTAGAGAAGGGATGTCGTTGGGTAGTTGGAGATCGGAGTGCTATTCATGTGTGGAGCGACCGTGGATAGATCGACAGCCTACTTTGAGGTAATTTCAAAGCGGCGGGGAGGAGTTCAGGTTGAAAGGGTGGTGACACATGTTGAGTTTTAATGAAGGTTTGGGATGAGGAGAGGTCAGATAAAATTTCCTACCATTTGAAGGCGAAGAAATTACTGAAAATTCCGCTTGCATCGACACCATTAGAAGATATTTTTATATGGAGCTATGAGAGGTGCTGGAATTACTCGTGAAGTCGGGTTTTAAATTCATAAATTTCCACAAAGTTTGATAAATAGTGCGGGAGAGTTTGGCGGGTGCGGTGCACAACGACACATCCGTGCCTGCCAAATTTTAGCGCTAGTTGCGAAACGGTATTGCTTGTGCTCTTTGTTTTTGGTTGACACTCATAAGCTAACAATGCATTGCAAGAGTTCTTCTCAATCAATTTTGCGAGGTACTTGAAGTAGAGATTGACATGGAACCACCATTGTCACACATGGACACAAAGTCAATGATTGAGCTTAAGGTACTAAGTCGGCTAACGACTTTAAACAACAGCGCTTCTCGGGGAGGCAACCCTGAGACCCCTTTTATTTTCTTTCTTTTCCTTTATTTCTCATCAAATTTCCACCACCACAATAAATTTTCTTTCACTCATTAACCACGTACCCACTCGAAAAGAACCCAACAAATCTTAATCCACTTTAAGCCCAAGTCCCACAAAAGAAAACCCGTTGGGAAGAGTTCAACCGCCAGGAGTTGGCGAAATTGGAACGTGAGATTGTTGTATCTTTTTGATCTCTTAAGCTAGGTGCAAATCTCAAGAATTTAAAATTTTGATTTTGTCATTTGTTTGAGTGATTCGAGGGGAGAGGGTTATGAGAGTTGAGATATGAGATTTGAGTTGGTGTTGTTAAGAAATTTGAGTTTGTGGATTGTTTGTCATGAGTTTTGAGCATTCGATCTTCGATTTACCCGATTTTCGATTTTCCCCCCATTTTCGGTTTACTTTTTCTTCTAATTGTCGTCACATTGAGGACAATGTGTAGTTTAAGTAGGGTGGAGGGTATTCTCATTCTCATGTATCTATGTTGTATTTATTACTTTCAATTTGAAAAAAAATTGAAAAAAAATGAAAAATAAAAAATATTAAAAAAAATGATGATGAAGTGAATCGGTGAGTTGAAAACCCTTGAGGGCGGGCGACTCGGGCAAAATTGAGGGCTCGGATAGGTCGAAACCCGAAAGGCGGCCTATGCAAAAGCGAGCTAGTTGAGCGGGTAAGATGGTGAGATGAAAAAAATGAGAAGCTAGGATGAAAACCCGAAAAGGCTCCTAGGCAAAATGAGAGATTAAGAGAATTATATACTTTGAAAACTCATTTACCGAGAGATGGTGTCATAAGGTGGAAAGCGTTTTTGGGTAAAGTTGGTGAATTCATCCTTGATTTTATGAAGATTTATTTTGGCTTTCACATTCTTTTGGTTGATTGTTTGTTTTTGGGAGTAAGCATGGAATTTATCCCTTTTGTCTTTGTTCCATGGCTTGCTATTCTAAGTTGGTTGTACTAGTAGTATAGTAGTAGTAGGTCATCTTTTGGAGGGTTTAGGAGAGTGATAGTTTAATGTATCGATGAGTGACATTTTAATTTTTGTTGGTGTTCTTTGGTTAAACTTGTTGGTGTTCTGGTTATTGTTGTTGTTACGTCTTTATATATTTCGGGTGAGCTTGAATCTAAGTGTGGGAATCATCGTCCCTTACGTTTAGGTTTTGAGCGGATGTTGTTAAGATGTGATGATGATGATGTAGTTCATGGAGAGTGTAGGTTGGTGTCGATAGCTTGGGTGATGATTTATTTGGTGATTCTCATTTTTGAGTTTACACGAGGTCGAGTAAAAGTTCAAGTGTGGGGTTGTGCACACATTTAGGCCAAAAGATAAAATTTCTCCTACTCTCTTTTACACTAAGCTAGTATAATGGAAGTAGGGTTCGTATCCACAGGGAAACGAGGGCGAAAGTTTAACACTTAGCGTGGATTCAAAATCTAGATTAAGCTAAGGGCCTTTTAATAAAAACAATTAATGTTTTGATGCGTATAGTTAGTTGTGTGAGTTTTAATTTATACCACAAATTCTTGTATGGATGATAGTACCCTAATTTATTGTATAGTGAGGGTCATTTTTTGACCTAAATGGGCCACTTATGTAGCTTGATGTAAGTGAATCTTAAAGTTAATGAATTACATGTCGGATTGAGGTAACTTCGTTTTTTTAATGGGTCACTTTTACTTATATAGAAATAACCATTTCGGGTTAAAAGTTACGGTTTTTTTCACCATATACCCTGATAAATTTTTTTTTTGCACCATATACCCTTTCGGGTTTCCAAATTTACCATATACCCTCTACTTTTCAAAAAATACATCAAACTACCCTTTTGACTAACGGTGTTAGACTTACATTAGTCATTAATCCTAATTCCCCTTAACACTAATTAACTAACCTAAACCTAAGCGAAACCCTAACCCTAACCCCTAATCTAATACCCTAACCTAAGCTTAACCACTAACTACCCAACCACTCCTCCCCCACCCCCCCCTTCCCCCCACCAACGCATCCCCCTCCCCAGGCGGCCCACCCCCTCCTCTCCCCCTTCCCCGCGGCCCCTCCCCCTTCCCCTTCCCTCCTCGCGCAGAATCACGCTCCCAAGCAGCCCCACCCCCCCCCCCCGCGCCGGAGTCCCTTCTTCCTCTGCAGCCCCACCCCCGTAGCCCCACCCCGCACCCTTCCACTTGTAATCCCTCCCTCCTCCATCTTCCGCAGAGCCTCCCCCTTCCCCACGCCGGCCCTCCCCTTCTCCCCACCGTGAATCCCACGTGCACCCGGACGTAATCCTCTTCTTTTCTCCTCCTTCGTTTCTTCCCTAGCTTCATTCGAACACCATGGACCTTCCCCGCCGCACACTAATGTCGCCTGTAAATGCAGAAATCGTGAGGTGGGGGAGGTGGGGAAGAGAGGTTCTGGGCTGCGGGAAGGAGGAGAGCTGCAGGGAGGGGCTGCGGAGGGGGGCTGCGAGTGTGGTGGGGAAGAGGTGGGGTTGAGGGAAGGGGTGGTGGGTGGGTGGTTAGGGTTTAGGGTAGGTTTAGGGTTAATTAGGGTTAGTAGGGGGATTAGGGTAGGGTTTAGGGTTAATTAGGCTAGATGTGGTTAGGGTTTAGGTTAGTTAATTAGGGTTAGGGAATTAGGGGGTTAATGACTAACGGACGTTAACGCCGTTAGTCATTAAGGGCGAAGTGGATGTATTTTTTGAAAAGTTGAGGGTATATGGTGAATTTGGAAACTTGAAAAGGGTATATGAATGCAACAAAAGTTTGTCGAGGGTATATGGTGAAAAACAGTAAAATTTATCCCTTTGTATTAAAGTAACCTAAAAATGGCCATTTTGGCTTTAAGTAATTTGATCGAAAATCAAATTATTGTAGATCAGTGCACACAATACTAATTGATTAAATAATCTTATAAATCTACTAAATTTAACTAAAAAGAATGATTTGTCAATATGACAAATTATAACTTGGCGGCATCGAGTAGCACCTATTAATATAGGTGTAAAAGGCAACATGAATCACTAGAGGAAAAAAACCCAAGGGCTTGTGGTCAAAGGGCCCAGGGCATTTTTTTGACCGCGGCCATTGGACTAGCAGCCCTTGGCATTTAGGAAGGGTTGCGGTTAAAAACCATGACCCTTAGCGCGTTAGGGTTGCGGTCAAGAAAAAACGCAGCCCTTGGTGGGTAAAAGGGCTGCGGTTAAGGGCTGAAAACCACATCCCTTGGTGAGTTAAGGGCTGCGGTTTTGGCCCATACCGACCCTTTACCCACCAAAGACTGTTTTCGCCGGGACTAGAACCTTTTTTTTTAGCCCAAAATGATCCCCGAACAATTATATATATAGAAAAGTATCATTTTTATTGCAAATTCTATTTTTTATACAAATATATAGGAAGTTACAAAAATATGGTACTGGAATTCAATTTGACAGCTTCATATTTTCTCTTATTGAGGAGCAGCATCCTCTTGTACATCCCATCCAGATCAATTTCCAAACTCCTGTATTTCTTATTAACCTGAAAACATATGGACGCCATTAGAGTCAACTTTATACTGAAATGAATATTAATGAGCAAGAGATGGCGTTTGAAGACAACACATGTTGCTGAATTGAACTCATTAACCTATTTTAGGAACTCATTAAAACATGAGTTGTTATCTTATTCCCAACATTCTTGTTATCCAAACACAAAGGAATTAATTAAAAAATATTAACTCGAAAGGTAAATCACTTTTCATACACTAAATATAAAGGGAAAGGGGGTGGGGGGAGGTGAAGAAGTTGATTAATAGAAGTTCAGCCAACATCACAAAATTAAAATATGTTTGTTCGGCCACAAGTTTACGAGAGATACTCGGAGATGTAAATCACTGATCAAAGGAATAACCAGTGCACTCAATAAGGTCGAGAATTTGCGGAGACATTAGATCTAACTATTTCGAGGTGGTAGTTTCTTTAGTAGATGATGAACATCGAGTGAGGCGAAGAACATTAGCCAAACAACTCCCAAATTCCTAGCTAGTCCAAGATTGATTCATTAGATCTCTTTGCAAACACCCTTCGTATCTAATATACCATTTGCATCTTAGTTGTGCATTTCTTGAACCAACTATCACTAGGGAAAAAAAAGGAAGAGCATTGAAGAAGAGTGCGTTTTATTAAAAACGCAACCCTTCTCATATGAAGAAATGCGGTTTCCAAGGAAACCGCGGCCCTTTTTGTGAAGGGTTGCGATTAGCCTAGAAACCGCGACCCTTCATGCGGTATGAAGAGGCTGCGGTTTTAAGGCTAACCGCGGCCCCTTTATGTGAAAGAATGCGGTTAGCCTAAAAGCACGGCCCTTCGCCTCGAAGGTGCGTTTTCGAGATAAGCGCGGCCCTTCCCTATCCCGCCCATTTCAACTCTGTGAGTTTTGCGCACGACTTACAGTAGCACTCACTTCCAAATTTCCCCCTACACACTCGGCTCACCTCTCCTCACCTCACTCGCCGCACCCTCACTCCCTCTCCCTCACACTAACTCCTGCTTGCCCTAACGGCCATCAAGAGCACCGAGCACATCGCCGGAGCGCCGTCCCATCGCCGGTGCACACTTCTTCTTCTCTTCTCTCGGCGTTGCCTCAGCTCCTTCTTCTTCTCTTCTCTCGGCGCGTCTTGACGCCACCACCACCACCACTTCTTTGCATTGTCGGTAATTCCCCTCTGCTCTCTCTCCTCTTTGTTTTATTTAATTTCTCTTCTATTTTGTGTTGTAAAATGTGATTGTAGGGGTGGGGGAGGGCTTGTGGAGGTGGGTAAGGGTGGGAGTGTTCGGGGCGAGGGATGGGGGATGGCCGGGAGGCTGGGCGTGGGGTGGGGGGAGGGCGGGGGATCTTTGGAAAAGGGGGTGGGGAGAGGGAGGCTGGTATGGGGTGAGGGAGGGGCGGGGATGCTGGAAAAGGGGTGGGGGAGGTTAGGGAGGCTGGGCATGGGGTGGGGAGGGCGGGGGGATCTTTGGGAAGGGGGTGGGGGATGACCAGGGAGGGTGGGCATGGGGTGGGGAGGGGGGGCATGGGGTGGGGGGAGTAGGGGGAGGTTGGGCATGGGGTGGGGGAGGGCGGGGGATCTTTGGAAAGGTGGGGGAGGCCTGGGGAGGCTCAGGCATGGGGTGGGGGAGGGCGGGGGATCTTGGAAAGGGGGTGGGGGAGGGCTGGGGAGGGAGGCAAGGCATGGGGTGGGGGAGGGCGGGGGGATCTTTGGACGGGGGTGGGGGGAGGGCTTGGGGAGGGTGGATAGGGGTGGGTGAGGCATTGTTGTGAAGGCATTGTTGTAAGTTGTAACACATGTTTGGTATCACTACTATCTTTCATTTTCTTTTTTGTTTTATAATGTAACTATGTAGATTTTTAGGCTTCGAAACGAAAATTAAAGGTCATTTACGCACACATGGCAATGAGGGAGTGTAGTGGAGGCGTGGTGGCGGTGGTGGTGGGAGCGTGTTACAAATGTGGAGAGTGAGGTCACATGGCAATGGAATGCTCTCCACATTTGTAACACTTCTCACTAGCTCGCCGCTACCGGGTGATGGGCATTCCATTGCCATGTGACACGATTCTCGGGTCATTTTAGGCCTAATTTAGCCTTTTCGCTTCCGAATCGTACTAATCGAGTCATTTAACCCCAAATTCTTTGTGAACATGATTATATGAGGTATAATGTAACTATTGTGTAGAGTTTTAGGCTTGCATTTGTTCTTGGTTGAATTTCGGAAACGAAGATTAAAGGTCATTTTACGCCTACATGGCAATGAGGATTGCAGTGAAGGCGATGTAGTGGCGGTGGTGGTGGGAGTCATTGTAAATGTGGAGTCAAGTCACATGGCGATCGAAGCCCATCCGGTGCTCTCCCACATTTATAACGGTTTCAACTCATGCTTCTGGTAATGGGCATTCCATTGCCATGTGACTGATTGATTCTCGGGTCATTTTAGGCCTATTTTAGCCTTTTAGCTTCCCAAATCGTACATACCTAGTCATTTAACCCCAAATTTTTTTGAACATGATTATATGAGGTATAATGTAACTATTGTGTAGATTTTTAGGTTTTGCAGTGTTGTAGGTTGAAATTTGGGAACGAAAAGGGCATTTTAGGCCTATTTTAGCCTTTTCGCTTCCAAATCGTACTTATCGAGTCATTTAACCCCAAATTATTTTTGAACATGATTATATGAGATATAATGTAACTATTGTGTAGATTTTTAGGCTTGCATTTGTTCTTGGTTGCATTTCGGGAACGAAAAAGGTCATTTTAGGCCAAATTTTGCCTTTTGGCGTCCAGTCGTACTTATCGAGTCATTTAACCCCAAATTATTTTTGAACATGATTATATGAGGTATAATGTAACTATTGTGTAGATTTTTAGGTTTGCAATTGTTGTAGGTTAAATTTTGGGAACGAAAAGGGCATTTTAGGCCTATTTTAGCCTTTTCGCTTCCAAATCGTCCTTATCGAGTCATTTAACCCCCAAATTCTTTTTGAACATGATTATATGAGATATAATGTAACTATTGTGTAGATTTTTAGGCTTGCATTTGTTCTTGGTTGCATTTCGGGAGCAAGCGGTCATTTTAGGCCAAAATTTTGCCTTTTCGGGTCAGTTCGTACTTATCGAGTCATTTAACCCCAAATTATTTTTGAACATGATTATATGAGGTATAATGTAACTATTGTGTAGATATTTAGGTTTTGCGATTGTTGTAGGTTGAATTTTGGGAACGAAAAGGCCATTTTAGGCCTATTTTAGCCTTTTCGCTTCCGAATCGTACTTATCGAGTCATTTAACCCCAAATTCTTTGTGAACATGATTATATGAGGTATAATGTAACTATTGTGTAGAGTTTTAGGCTTGTATTTGTTCTTGGTTGCATTACGGGAACGAAAAGGTCATTTTAGGCTAAATTTTGCCTTTTCGCGTCCAATTGTACTTATCGAGTCATTTTATTTTATTTTTGTTGATCTAACTCCTAACTTATTAGTATGTGCGTGCAAGGGGAGGGGTTTGCATGGGGGAGGTGCAGCGGTGGGGGGGAGGGGGAGAGGAGGGGAGGGGAGGGGAGAGGAGGGGAGGGGTGTGCGGGGAGGCGCAGCGGTGGGGAGAGGGTACGTGTGCGGGGGAGGGCGCGCAATTGGAGGGGAGGGGGAGGCCGGTGGGGGGAGGAGGGGAGGCGGCGGTAGGGGGCGAGGGGGAGGAGGGGCATGCGATGGGGAGGGAGGGAGGGGTTGTGCGGTGGGGGGAGGAGGGTGTGCGGTGGGGAAGGAGGGGGGCATGCGGTGGGGCAGTGCGGTGGGGAGGAGGAGTGTGCGGTGGGGGGGAGGAGGAGGGCGTGCGGTGGGAGGAGGGGAGGGAGGGGCTGAGTAGTGGCGGTGGTGGTGGGGCCCGTGTTACAAATGTGGAGAGTGAGGTCACATGGCAATGGAATGCTCTCCACATTTGTAACACTTCTCCTAGCTCAGCCGCTACCAGTGATGGGCATTCCATTGCCATGTGACTCGATTCTCGGGTCATTTTAGGCCCTAATTTAGCCTTTTCGCTTTCGAATCGTACTAATCGAGTCATTTAACCCCCAAATTCTTTGTGAACATGATTATATGAGGTATAATGTAACTATTGTGTAGAGTTTTAGGCTTGCATTTGTTCTTGGTTGAATTTCGGAAGCGAAGATTAAAGGTCATTTTACGCTACATGGCAATGAGGATTGCGGTGGGAGCGATAGTGGCGGTGGTGGTGGTCATTGTAAATGTGGAGAGTCGAGTCACATGGCAATCGAAAGCCCATCGCGGTGCTCTCCACATTTATAACGGTTTCCAACTCCGCGCTACCCGGTGATGGGCATTCCATTGCCATGTGACCTGATTCAATTCTCCGGGTCATTTTAGGCCTATTTTAGCCTTTTCGCTTCCAAATCGTACTTACCTAGTCATTTAACCCTAAATTTTTTTGAACATGATTATATGAGGTATAATGTAACTATTGTGTAGATTTTTAGGTTTTACAATTGTTGTAGGTTGAATTTTGGGAGCGAAAAGGGCATTTTAGGCCTATTTTAGCCTTTTCGCTTCCCAAATCGTACTTATCGAGTCATTTAACCCCAAATTCTTTTTGAACATGATTATATGAGATATAATGTAACTATTGTGTAGATTTTTAGGCTTGCATTTGTTCTTGGTTGCATTTCGGGAACGAAAAGGTCATTTTAGGCCAAATTTTGCCTTTTCGCGTCCAATTCGTACTTATCGAGTCATTTAACCCCCAAATTCTTTTTGAACATGATTATATGAGGTATAATGTAACTATTGTGTAGATTTTTAGGTTTGCAATTGTTGTAGGTTAGAATTTTGGGAACGAAAAGGGCATTTTTGGCCTATTTTAAGCCTTTTCACTTCCCAAATCGTACTTATCGAGTCATTTAACCCCAAATTCTTTTTGAACATGATTATATGAGATATAATGTAACTATTGTGTAGATTTTTAGGCTTGCATTTGTTCTTGGTTGCATTTCGAGAAGCAGAAACGGTCATTTAGGCCAAATTTTGCCTTTTCGGGTCAATTCGTACTTATCAGTCATTTAACCCCAAATTATTTTTGAACATGATTATATGAGGTATAATGTAACTATTGTGTAGATATTTAGGTTTGCAATTGTTGTAGGTTGAATTTTGGGAACGAAAAGGCCATTTTAGGCCTATTTTAGCCTTTTCGCTTCGAATCGTACTGCTCGAGTCATTTAACCCCAAATTCTTTGTGAACATGATTATATGAGGTATAATGTAACTATTGTGTAGAGTTTTAGGCTTGTATTTGTTCTTGGTTGCATTTCGGGAACGAAAAGGTCATTTTAGGCTAAATTTTGCCTTTTCGCGTCAATTCGTACTTATCGAGTCATTTTGATTTTATTTTTATTGATCTAACTCCTAACTTATTAGTATGTAGCGTGTGCGAGGGAGGGTGTGCATGGGGAGGTACGCGGTGGGGGGAGGGGGGAGAGGAGGGGAGGGGAGGGGAGAGGAGGGAGGGATGTGCGGGGAGGGCGCGGCGGTGGGGGATGGGGTACGTGTGCGGGGAGGGCGCGGCGGTTGGAGGGGGGAGGGGCCGGTGGGGGAGGGAGGGGGCGGTAGGGGCAGCGGGGGAAGAGAGGGCGTGCGGTGGGGGGGAGAGGGAGGGAGGGGTTGTGCGGTGGGGAGGGAGGGGTTGTGCGGTGGGGAGGGAGGAGGGTGCCGGTGGGGGCATGCGGTGGGGCGGGAGGAGGGTGTGCGGTGGGGGAGGAGGGGAGGGCATGCGGTGGGAGGGAGGGGGGAGGGAGATGCATTGGGGGGGAGGGGAGGGCGGCGAGGGAGGAGGGGGGAGAGGGCCGAGCAGTGAGCCCCCCCCCCCCTGCCCCTCCCCCACCGCAACCCCTCCCTCCCCCTCAGCCGCACACCCCTCCCCTCCCTCCCCCCCATTGCCTCCCCCTCCCCCTCCCCCCCTGCCCCCCCCACACTGCCGCTGCCACCCACTCCCCCTCCCCTCCCCCCAGCTGCCCTGACCCCTCCCCCTCCCCCCGCCGCCCTCCCTCCCCCCCCTTGCAGCCCCTCCCCCCTCTCCAACGACCCCCTCCCCCTCCCACTCCACGGCCCCCCCCCCTCCCCACCACTCCCCTCCCCTCTCCCGTACCTTGCCCCCCCCCTCCCCTCCCCTCCACTCCCCTGCACTTCTTTGCCCCTTGCACAGAACCCCTCCCCACACCCCCCCCCTTAGTGGCAATGTTAATTTTAATTTTTTGTTATATTAATGCATTATTTGTACAATTTCGGGGAGATGGCGGATGTGCATACGGATAACACCCACAAGTAGTGCGGAACACACTACCGAGGGATGAGTCTTTCGATGCGAGAAAGGAACGGGGTAAATTGTCTCGATTTCGCTGTGAAGAGATAAATACACAAATGCCTAGGAAGTCATTGGCGACGAAAAAGAGAAAAGGAAGGGGACCTACAAAGTCACTAGGGAAACACACTAAATATGACTTTGGAGTACGATAACATGGAGTCGACCTTGTGGAAAGTGGCGTCAGAAAAGTATGGCATGCAAGTTGGCATTTGCATGCATAAACTCTCCATTTTGCACTCATGGAAAGAGGTGCCAAGGATTGAAGCGGTGTCCATGGGAAGATACCATGGTAAGCTTCAAGTACAATAACGTTTAGTTTCTTAATTATTTAGTTAAATATATGTGTAATATTACTTATAGCATAGAAATTACAACATTTGCGAAAACTAATTTGTGAAGCTGCGTTTTTGTAGAATCAATTCAATATCGAAGATGATGAAGCCAAGAAGGATGTATTTCTATCCGCGGTTGCCCGAGGATTCGAATATTTCGAAGGCTAAGTTAGTGTCACGGGTGGATCACTTTAGCGGAGGAAAGTAGTAGGTACAAAGAAGAAGAACATCTCGGTGGAGAAACACAAGCCGATCTTGAGGCTTCACTGGAAACATTATACGCACCATCCAAATTACCATTTCAAATATGGAAAACTATCAAACTGAGAGAGTGGGAAGCATTTGTTGCCACGAAAACAACCCCACAAGCTATTGTAAGAATATTTTATTAAGATTTAATAAACTTAGATCCGGTATTATTGTATAGCAAAGTACGTAGCTAACCTTTGTTTATAATTGTGTGTTTTAGGCAGAGTCGTGAGAAAAGTAGCTCGAGTGCAAAAGCTAGGAAGTATTATCATCATTTGGGTGCTCATTCGTACAATGAGACGAGAGAGAAGTGGATGTTCGGCCATTACCCCACAATAGGGTCGACAACGGTAACGGGGAGTGGCTTCATGACGACAATTGCATAGCCTCGGTAACCGGATAGAGTCCTCGATTGGTGGTGTTCGATGCATGGGGATGATGCAAAGGAAAAGTCTTGCGACCGGAACACAACGAGATAGCAACGCCATTGTAAGTACGAGATTATATGGTTATATAAGGTATATATAATATAACTTTTGCGCTCACAAGCATTTCTCTCTTTATACTTATGTAGATTGGCTTGAAGGAAAAAGAGGCAACTGGTGAGTTCACTCCTAAAGGACACAGTGATGCATTGCACGAAACTTTAGGACCGGACCACGGTGGACGCGTGAGGCGTAGGAGGTGTCCGCCTCGGTTTAGGAAAAGGTATATGGTGATTAATACACTACCTACGACAAAATCAAGTGTAAGTAGTGTGAATTCGGCGGCGTCGGTAGATGTGGAGGCTATGAAAGCAATTCGGGAGGAATAAGAGAGGAGATGACCCATAACTTCAACGCCATTTTGGAGCAAATGGGTTTACCGGAGCTTTTCTGCATTGAAGAAGGGTGATACTACACCTAGCCACCTGATCCACCCGTAGGACCCGAGTTGAAGGTAATCACTTAATCCCTTTGCTTTGTTAAACAACTATTGTTACGTTCTTAAATGCATGAAATTCTTACTATATATATGTTGTTTCATAGACTAACTATAAATAGAGTTTTTTACAGGGAAGAGACACCATGTGAACTATTAGGCTGGAGGAGATGGTTATGATAGTTTCATCCTCGTAGCTCGTGGCCATGCACAACCCCCAGTGGCCAGAGTACGATTGCATAACCGATTAGTGGAGCATAATCACTATGTGGTCACCCTCAATGAAATTGTGTCAGGTTTCGAAGAATTATTTCTTCGTGCCGAAGCCGGGAAGTTGGTCTACGATTACTAAATGATGCCCTTGGCGATTATGTTACGTGGCGCGTGCATTGGTGCGGTTTTGGATGAGGTACAATGATTAACATTCATATATATATATATATATGTGTGTTTTCTTTTATAGTTCCTATGATAGTCGGTAATATCTTTACTTTTAACTAAATACTAGGTTTGGGGAAAGGCCGACTCACATGCCGGGGAAGGGAAAGAAGGCATGTTCACCTTATAAGAAAGCAAGTTTACGTGATGAAGGTGAACGAAATGTGGTGACGGGAAATGTTTCTAAGACAAAAAATCCACTTATTATCGATCCGAGAGGTGGTGCGGAGCCTTACTACGCCATGCTTTTGGTTACATGAGTGCGCTAGCGGTTACCGATGAAAAGGCAATTGAGGTTGCTTTGGGGGAGCAACAATTCCACTACCTTGAGAACTCATCGACATTCATTTCAAAGGTTGATATTAAAGAATTCTTATGTGGGGTAGAGTTGAATGTTTCCATGATACAAACATTCATGAGGTAATACATAAGTATATAAATTAAATATACATATACATATATATGCCTTAAGTAGTTTTCAAATCCATAATAAGTAATTGTTGGTTTACTTTTAATATAATCAATATAATTTCTCAGGTTATTATACAATGAATTGCTTGCAACATCTAGTGCAATGTTTGGTTGGTTATGTCCAAACATAATACGAGATGACAATTGCTTACAAAACAAAGCCGAAGTGAAAGAGTATCTCGACATGAGTTTCAAAGCATCATCTCGTTTTGGATATCATCAGATCATTCTTGTTCCTTATATTGAAAAGTATGCTTGTTAAACTCACTTTACTTTTATTATTCGATACTTAAATTGACCTATTAATTGTTCTACGATTAATAATAACTATATTTTCTTGTTGTAGGGCTCATTGGACACTTTGCTTGCGATATGTTTGTCACGTAACGAAGTCTACCACTTTGATTCTTTGCGTCGACAACCACCACGGACCTACTAATCAAATCATTGTTAAATAGGTAGCCTAATCGAAACTCAATATATGCGCACTTATTAATATTACACATTATTCATCATCTTTAAATATATAAAAAGTTAGTACATCTAATCTTATAATAATGTTGATGTAGTGTGATGAATCATATTAGTGCGACGGGACTTCGAGCACCAAGCTCCGTTTGGATATCATTCGAGGTAACATGACTAATTTATTTGTCCTTATATAGAAACACTTTTAGCCACATACACACATCTAATTAACATGAATGTCATTGGATGCTTTATTTGGTGAACATTTAGTGTCGACAAAGTGGACATGCATGTGGCTATTACGTCTTGAGAGTACATGTTCGATATCGTCAACCGTGCACTAACGCCGATGATCTTCAAAAAGGTATGTAACTTATTAGTATATGTTAGTTTAGATTAGATCGATTGGTAATAGGTATTAATGGTTTAGAAACCAAAGTAGCACATGCATATATTTGGGGAACGAAAATGTCATTTAGGCCTATTTTTGCCTTTTACGGCTTCCAAATCGTATTATCAAGTCAATTAACCCCAAATTCATTTTTAACATGATAATATGAGGCATAATGTAACTATTGTGTAGATTTTAGGTTTGCAATTGTTGTAGGTTCAATTTTGAGAACGAAAGGGCATTTTAGGCCTATTTTTGCCTTTCGCGTCTAATTCGTACTTATCGCTTCATTTAACTCCATTTTCTTTTTCAATATGATAATATAAGGTATAATATAACTAGTGTGTAGAGTTTTAGGCTCGCATTTGTTTTTGATTGAATTTCGGGAAGGTATATGTCATTTTTAGAACTACCCATTACGGTACGTAAATGATTGAATTCTTATATTATGTGTTTATTCCTTGGTTGTTTTACAAGGTTTATATGAATAACACACCACGTTTGAGGGCCTTCACCACGGCCGAATTACATGAAGTTCGGGATAAGTTGGCGTCCCACATTTGCGATGATTGCTTATGATACATCTACTAGTTTGTATTAATTCTATGTACATTTTCACATTATTAAATATATGCATATTTAAAGTTAATATTATATTACGTTCAAAAACTTGTCATATATTATTGCAATTTGATCGGTTTTTTTATTTGTGTCGAAGGAGGTTTGGGTGGGGGGGTGGGGTGGGGGCTATGCACGGTGAGAATTTCTTGGTGGTATGGGGGTAGTTGGGTCTTTGGGGTGGTGGCGACCATGGGTGGAGGAGGTGGCGAGAGGGTGGGGGGTGGGGTGGGGGTGCGGGGGAGTGAAGGGGGGGGTGGGGTGGGGGGCGGGGCGGGGGCGAGGCGGGGAGTGCGGGGGTGGGCGGGTGTGGGGTGGGGGTGGAGAGTGCAGGGGTGGGAGTGCGGGGTGGGCGGGGGTGGTGGTGAGGGCGCGGGGTGGGCGGGGTGGGGTGTGCGGGGGCGGCGGAGTGGGCGAGGGTGGGGGTCTTGGGGTGGGCGGGGGGTGGGGTGAGGGGGTGCGGGGGTGGGCGGGGGGTGGGGGGTCTTGGGGTGAGCGGGGGGTGGGGTGTCTTGAAGAGCATTTCCCAGCGGGGGTGGGGGAGTCTTTGGGGTGGGCGGGGGTGGGGTGTCTTGGGGCTGGCGGGGGTGGGGGGCGGGGGTGGGGGTCTTTGGGGTGGGCGAGGAGGTGGGGTGTCTTTGGGCGCGGGGTGGGCGAGGGGGGTGGGGGGTCTTGGGGTGGGCGGAGGGTGGGGTGTGCGCTGTTGCGAGGGGGTGGGTAGGGGTGGAGGGTGCGATTTATTTTTTTAAAAAAAAAAATTTGAATGTGAAGAGCTGCGGTTTTAAGCCTAA